>CM076575.1:1765569055-1765647836 GCA_034641835.2 Pinus albicaulis | reverse complement strand
CCAAAGAGAAGATGGAGGAAATTTTTCCTCACCTCATTTAGTAAAAGCTTTTGGGGATCAAAATCATCCAAAAATAGGGAGGTATGATCTGGATTATATCATTATATTGTTTTTCATCCATATTGATGATTTTAGAGTGGAAAAATTGGAGGAATCATTTCATGGGACCATTTGTACCGATGGGATCCAGTTTGGAAAAATAAGGTCTAAAACATTCCAAGACTGTTTTGAGGCATCAAATAACATTTTTTGGGGGGTAAAACTATGTTTCTTTAACACGTCATATTTTTATGTTATTCTACACACATAGACCTTTCCAACGACGTAAGAATCATGTAAATCAGAGTCTGTATGGGAAATTTATGCCACTCAAAAATTGACCTTCCTGTTTCCGCCACAATAATTAGAGAATATGCCACGTCAACCCTCATTATTCATGAAAAAGGGGTTATCCATGTGATTATGATGTAGAAGACTCTAGAAGAGTATATATTGTAACTTTGGTTAATATTTGAGGTAGTCAAACCTAACTGCTAGTAGGTTATCGAGTTGTGTTATAACCGACCAACTAGGTGGAAAAATTGATTCCATTTTTTTGAGTGAATTTGTTACATAGTTGAGAAAGAAAATACAAGAGGGATAGGATATAGAGTACACTGAGAGAATTTGTGCATTGTACCAGCCCACGGGCCACATGCCATACTTGTTGGTACTCGTAACCATATTTCCATTTAGATAAAAACAACCTCACCTTCAAGTTGGGTTTTTCTCCTGAAAGGGTTTCCCAAAGAATATCTTGTGTCATGTGTGTGTGAGCTTTATTTTTTTCGTTCTCTATTTCTCTATATAATTTTAATTTGCATGCATGCACTGTTAACAGTAAATCTACAGGTCCAAAAATATAATAAAATTCTAATAATGTAGAATTTCATATTTTAAATATAATTTTATCATATTTGTTTTGAAGAATTGTCCAATGGAATATACACGGAAATTTATGGATCTATAGTGCTTATGAAAATAGCCTTGCTTTGGAATTTCATGGAGAAGTAAGCCACTTTAGGTTTCTTGCTTCTATGGAAGGAAATAGGCTTGGTTAGGATGTTCAAGGTACCTATCAAAGTTCCACATTCTTATTCAAGGATGGCTCATCTCTGAATTTTACTCAAAAGAAGATGTAGAAATAATTGTAAATCATGCATGGTTTTGGAAATCCTCCTTCATCAATTTAAAAGAATAAAGACTAGGGTTCAACCCTACAACTTGAAATTTTAGACTTGGAAAGGTTCAAATTTCATGGATGTCCCAGGAAAGGCCAACCATCTAGAATGCCTCCAAATTAGCATTTGAAAGGTATGTAATTTACAATTGACATAACTTTTAACTCGAACATCTACACCCATACTAGTAAATCCAAAAGAGGTGTGGAAAATCATAGTTGGGGTCAAAATATCCAATCCAAGAAGTATAGTGTAAGTTGTGATCAATTTCCATTTTAGCGTCAAACTCTACCTTGCACAATTTACTTTTTGGTGATTTCAAGAGATCTTTTTGGGATTAGCAAGCTCCTTTTTTGTTTTTTCTTTGGGACATGTTCTAGTGTCTTTAAATAATATATTTATCTATTGTTAAAAGGGTAAAACTTTGGCATGGAAAGAATAAACACAAGTAATACACATGGTTTCACTTGATTGGAAACCCCTGTAATCCGTATTGGTATCCTTTAAATGAGTAACATATCATATAGTACATGTATACAAAATATTACTTCCACATGCCTTTAAGTGTACATGAATTCTACTAGGTATACCCAAAACAATATTTATATAAGCTAATAGGTCATCTTGTTGTTATAGTATACCAAGAGCAACCCTCAAGGAGACCATTCTCTAGTACCTAGGTACTTGAGTAATACGACTAAGGGAACGATTGAACTTCCTTAGTTAATGCCCTGAGATATTAGGTCAAGTACTAATATTAGACCTCACATGTATATCATAGAGTTATAGAACTTGAAAATCCCTTGTTCTAAGGACCCAATAACATTTTCCCAAGGATCTCATCCATGAAGGATAACCATAATTTGTGATCAAGATGTAAAAGAAGAGAATTATTATTTTCTCACATGGATCCAAAGAAAGATCCAAAATTTACTTCACTAATTAAACATCTTGATAGGTCAAACATGACTTAAGAAGAAAGTGAAGAGATACATATCCAACTTTCCCAATTAGAAAAGAAAGTTAATGAATTTAGTGATAATTCATTAACAAAGGGTGATTTTATAAACTATATCAGATGGAAGTTATGGTGAAGTAATATATGGGACAATTTAAATATGACATGTCAATCAATGATCATACATACCATAGAGAAAAGGTTCCCTAAAGCAGATATCAAGATGCAAGGAAACATGGAAAATGTGGGATACATAAAGATTGAGTCTCAAAATCATAATTATTCATCATATCCATATTCACATCATTAGGGGTTCAATGTGGCACCAATTAAATACTTCACTCTAAGTATCAATATTAAGATTCTTGATGGTAAATATCCTATAAAATGGTTATTCCAAATGGAGCAACACTTTGATTTACACAAAGTGTCAACTTTTCAACAGGTAATTATTGCATCATTATATTTAGAAAATAATTAAATTGTATGGTATCAATTTATTTTTGAATGGAAAAAGGATTATATTGTCTCTTGATCCGTTTTTACTGATGAACTGATAGCACATTATGGGGATATTAAGAGAAATGAAGTCTTTATTCAAGTGATAAATCTTCAACAAATAGGTCCAATTGCAGAGTATATTCAACAACTCCAAAAACTAAGTATTAGGGTAAAGGACATTTAAGAGTACAAACTATTAGATGTGTTTATGGAGATAGGAAAGCATCCAACATGAAGTGCATATCTTTGAACTTAAATCCATAGAGCATGCTTTCAACCTCGAAATAAAAGTTCAAAGTCAAAATATGGTTACTAGGAGAGTGGTCACTAACAACTATCGAGAGCATCATGCTCCCTCTCCTAACCTCATTCAACTGATAATGTTGAAACCTTATCAAACGAATGAAACAAGAGCAAAAGGACCATGTTTCAATTGTGAAAATATGTAGAAATAACTTGAAATTTGCAACTGTTAATGAATTCAGACTGAAAGCAATAGACACAAATTTCTTCTATTCAATCTGCAAAAAGGAAAACATACAATAGAAACAAATGTAATCATTCAATCACATTGAACACAATATTTTTACTGGGGAACCCAACTTGGAAGAATCCCCTCCTTTGTTTTTATTAAATCATATGAGAATATGGATCTATCACAATGACAACTTCAATCCTTGAAGTCCAACCTGCACTGCAATACTGATCTCCTTCTCTCTGACCAACTTTGACCAACACTTATCCAAAATAGGCCTCATCCTTCCTCCTATTTCCTTGCGCAAGCCTTGAGGAAATTAGCTCCTAAAAGATAGGGAAATTCTCTATTTCCTTGCGCAAATCATGGAGGAATTGTTCATGCGCTCCAATGCAAACTCTGTACACTTAATAGTATACAATTTGATAATTACATTGTGCCTTTTCCTCCAATTCAACTAGAAAATTTGAATTACATGCATGACTAGGATATCAATTGAATAATTAGCTAAGATATCAGTGAGTTAACAACAGTTACAACTACTCAACTGAACTCCTACTGACTCTATTCATGACTAGAGCTTAGATAATCGAGTTTCACTAACTATAACTCCACTAGATTGCTACATCTTATTAATGAACTCATGCACAACTCTACTTCTAGCCCACAAACTTGAATTGATTGATATAACTGAGTGATTTTTCCATGTCACTCCTGCTAACTATAGCTCAAGTCCTTATATTGATTTGGAATTTCAAATTTCTCCATTTGACTAAGGCACAAGTCAAATGAAGCCTTTTCTTGCTACAATTTAATACTCCCTCTTAGCAAGAAAAATATTCTGCACAACCCCAATCCCGCTCCAAGGGAATGTACTGTAACACAATTGACACTCCTTCTCACTGTTGTTGTTGCTATTTCAACAAATGCAACTAAGAATCATCCAAAATATTGAATTAACTGTGTTCTGAGTTGCAACTGTCTCCTGAGTCTTTGGCTACTGCTAGCCTGTGCACTATCGCTCAGGATCTTATTGCATCAACTGACATTGATCCTTCTGATACTAAATATTGTGGGCCCCCATATCATGGGTAATGATCCATGAGAAGAGTATACTGCAAATTTTGTTGCTCTCCTATGGACCCTGCCCAATCTTTGCAACTCTGAGACTAAGGCTCTACATCGCCCCACCTCACTCCTTGAGGTATAAATGCATGCATGGTGAAATCTACCTATAGCTTTTAGAGATTTTTAACTCTAACACCAATTTGTTTTACTTTTCCGGTAACAAGATGCTTTAGATAAGCCTTCCCTCCATTAAACACTGCATCATATCCTCTCTCCTTAAGTACAACTACATAAACTAGTAACAATTATTGAAATATGTGTCTTTACATGCTACAAAATTTATCGGTGATTTTAACTTCAGACAACATGAGGAGAAGTAAAGATAGTAAAATTGTGTCTACAACAAGAATAAATACAAGGGAATGCCTAAATTACATAAACATCTCCCTACAAGTCATGTGCCAATAAGTATTAACAAAAAATTCCAATAGATATACAAGTCAAGCACCCACAAAATATAGGTAAGAGAAATTGTAATGGATATCAATCATATGAAAAGGCCACTAACTAAAAAAA
This sequence comes from Pinus albicaulis, assembly GCA_034641835.2. Classification (NCBI taxonomy): domain Eukaryota; kingdom Viridiplantae; phylum Streptophyta; class Pinopsida; order Pinales; family Pinaceae; genus Pinus; species Pinus albicaulis. The sequence goes on along the minus strand of CM076575.1, from coordinate 1,765,643,038 downwards.
GATAGAATTTTTAAGTGATCCAGATTTATGCAGGACCGCAATAAAATAAAGAAATAAGCATAAACATAGAGATGCAATAGAAAATATACTTCATTTCATTAATATCAAATAACTGAAATAAGCTTACAGACAGAATGGAAATAAACTAGCTCGGGCAATGGTATCTTATCTCAAGAAGAGATGTGGCAGCTACATGCCTCTGAACTGTGTTACAATAAGGCTCTAAGGCCTATTTATTATTGAGAAACAATGGAAAACCCTAAACATCCAAAAACCTAACCCTAGGAGATGAAGCGCCCAAACTATGGGCCCCGTTTGGGTAAATTGGTACATCAACATCTCGTAACTTTGGCATATGATCTTCATTTGACGCGCATAATACCTCGTTAGAAACGTCTATCTGAGGACTACACTTTTGAGTGACCAACATCAATCAACAATCCATTTTCGTATCAGTTATCACAAAAAACTTCGTTTAGGGCCTCAAAACAGCTCTGGAAGTTCAGGAACCGAAAAACTGCTAAAAATAGTAAATTGTGCTACAATTTAGGAAACTAAAAAATTGAAAGAAATAATGGCAGGACCCCAAGTAGAATAGGCGGGTGGCCACCAATATACACATGGATCAGTCCTCCCCCCTTAGGCAGCAATGTTCCCCATTGCGTTGAGTTTCTCCATGAGATGAGGAAACTTTTGTTGAACTTGGTCCCTAGTGAGCCACTTGCCTTGGTGTAGGAGTTGGCTGACTTTGACAACCCGATACAGCTGGATCTTCTGTGTGCGAGTGTTCTTGATTTTCTTATCCATAATCTGATCAGTTTTGGTCTCTTCCATGCAGGTGGGGTTTAGCTCTGTTGGTGTGAGTTGTTCTATCATGTCTGATGTGTCCAGTAATGGTGGAAAGTAGGGCCAAAGGCGATCCACATTGAAAATTGGGTGCAGACTAAAGAATGGTGGAATACTGAGCTCAAAGGCATTGTCCCTAAAAACCTTGGTGATGGTGTATGGCCCATATCAGAGCGGGTGAAGCTTTCAATGGGGTCTAGCGAGGCGCTCCTCTGAAAATGTAGCCAAACTTTGTTGCCCACCTGGAACTTGTGTGGCACCCGATGTTGATCATGTCGTTGCTTGTACTTAGCATTGGATATGTCCAATATGTCATGGAAATGTTAGCGAATGTGATGAATTCGCTCAATGAAGTTGTTCGCCTTGTCGGCTTCAGACTGAACATGAGCTGAACTTGCCTAAGTAGCTACAAATGATATGGCCACATCAATGGGACATAGTGGTTGGAATCCCAAGCCCACCTAAAAGGGGTTGTGGCCATTTGAGTTGTGGAGAGCCCAGTTATAGCTGTGTTGGAAATGGGGGGGATTTTCATCCCATGTGTTTGGATGCTTCAAGTTGTACATGTGTAGAATTTGTACGATCATCATGTTGACGACCTATGTTTGGCCATCAATTTGGGGGTGGAAATCTGTGGACTTAGTGAGCTTGGTGTCCAACATAAAATAGAGACTTTACCAAAATGTACAGAGGAACATGTTGTCTCGATGTTAGATAATGGAATGATGGATCCCAAAGTGTACCCACACTGACTCAAAGAAGAGTTTAGCAGTGCCTTCTGTTGTGATATTCTTCTTCTAGGCCGCCATAATGGCCATCTTAGAGAATCTGTCGACGACCACAAAAACACAGTCATTGCCAAGCTTGGTAGAAGGAAGGCCCGACATGTAATCCATGGAGATGGATTCCCACAATCGACTAGGGGTAGGCAGCGGAGTATATAGGACTTGCTTCTTGATGGTCGGTTTGGAAATGGCACAGGCAGTGCAGGATCTAATGTACTTCCCAACATCATGTCGAAGGTTCAGCCAATAGAAATACTTTTGCAATATTGCCATTGTTTTCTCAACCTTGAAATGTCCAGCGACCCGACTGTAGTGTGCTTCCCAATTCATCTTGGCACGCTCGCTTGAAGGAACATAGAGGAGTCCTAGGTGGCATAATAGTGCATCCTCGAGGTGAAAATTTGGAACTTGCTTACCCTCCAGGCGCGTTTGGTAGGTGTTTTCGAATTATGGATCACTTTTGTAGAGATGCGGCCAACTTGAAGTCTCGTGCCCACAAGAGTTGAGAACGGTGGTTAACGCCATGCTCGGCGATCGGTGGAGGCAATCTGCAACATTATTGGTGGTTCCCTTCTTGTACTTGATGTTCAAATGGAATTGTTGCAAGTATATGGCCCATTTTTTATGGCGACCATTTTTCAACATCCCTTGTGTCTGTATGAACTACAGGGGTCGGTGATTTGTGTGGATGATCATTTCCTTCCCCAAAATGTAATGCTTCTATTCTCAGAAGGCCTGCACAGTGGAATGCATCTCTTTGTCATAGGTGGGATACTATCGGGCTATGTCTGAAAGTGTCTCATTGTGATATGCCACTAGATGCCCCGACTGAGTAAGTACTACCCCAATAGCATAGTCAGAGGCATTTGTCTCGATCTCAAATGGTTGTTGCAAGTTTGGTAATGTGAGCATTGGTGTAGAGCAGAAGTGATGCTTCACCTCTGCGAACGCCTTCTGTTGAGATCCAGACCAAAAGAAGTTTTCTTTTGCTCCTCCCTTGGTGACTTGATTTAAAGGCCAAGTGATATGATAGAACCCGAACATGAACCTGTGGTAGAAATTGGCAAGACCGAGAAAGTTGCGGAGCTATGTTAGAGTGGTTGGGGCTGGCCAATCCCGAATGACTTAGATCTTGGTTGGGTCCACATGCACCCACCGCTCATTAATATTGTACCCCAAATATTGAACCTGGGTCATCCCAAAAGTGCATTTCTCCAAATTGGCACACAACTTGTGTTGTCGCAGTGTTTGGAGGACCTATCAAATGTGGTGGAGGTGTTCTTCCCAACTTTGGTTGAAGATCGGGATGCCATACAAATACACCACCACGAATGAGTAAGTGAATGGTCACAATATGTCTCCCATTATCCTCATGAATGGTGTGGGAGAATTTCTCAACCCGAAAGGCATTACCAGCCATTGAAAAAGGCCCCCCTTGGCTTTGAAGACAGTCTTCCACACATCGAAGGGTTCGATTGGTACCTAGTGATACCTGGACTTCAAGTCAATATTGCTGAAATATTTGGCCCAATTGAGTTGGTCCAAAAGGTCATCAATCCGTGGGATCGAATATCTATTTTGGATAGTGATCTTGTTCAGTGCCCTATAGTAAATACAGAGTCTCCAAGTCCCATCCTTCTTCTGCACCAACACGATTGGGCTCCCACAGGATGATGAACTTGGCTAGATGTGACCTTTATGCAGTAGCTCCTGAATCTGCCTCTTGATTTTGTCATTCTCCATAACATAGCATCAATAGATTGGTCCAATGGATAGCGATGCGCCTGGGGTCAGATCGATGGATTGTTTGATCTAACAGTGTAGAGGCACCCTTGTAGGTGAGTTGAAGATGTCCTCGAACTCCTCCATGACCTTGTCCATCTGTTGTTGTTGTGCAGAGGAGCCTTGTCTAGAGGTCATGTGCAATATTCCTGCATTAGCATGCAGCTAATAGGAATATTAATTTTTCTTTTTAGATCTAATTAGATGAATAAATGGGCAAGGAGGCTCATAAGTTTCTTATGTAGGAATAAAATCCCTCATAATGTGAAAAGGGATCATGTTAACAACCAGATCAAGCATCCACATGTGTGAATAGGGTCTAAAATGTGTGGATAGAGTCAAGTTTGACCAAGTCAATAGCATTATTATATGAGGAGTGGATCTTAAATAAATACAACTCAATGTGAATGAAGATCAATCTAGCTAATCAAAATGAAGACACCTTGAGTGTGAAAAGAGACAATGCATGAAGATCCAGTCAAGGTTGATCCAGTCAAAATTGACTAAATCAAATAGCACTATAAAAAAATGAGTAAGACTAATGGAGACAACGTAATTTTGGTGGAGGAGCCTTTGCATGGAAGCAACCTCATAATTGGGTGGGACCCTTGGTGAGGAAGGTCATCGACTATGTAATGAAGGGAATGGCAACCATATGGGGCATGATTGAATATTATATTGTGTATGTGGTCTATTTAGACTTCTTTGCATCCTTTGGCTATTTAGCTAAGTTTGTTGCATTGTTTAGTGCAAGGGTTTTCTCATGCAGGAATTCCCCACTCTTGCTTGGAGATCTAGTTTAATAAATCTGAGTAGAGCATTTTGTGCTACATTTTCCACTATCTGGTGTTAGACCAAGAAGTTACCTTCAGCAACAGTGCAGTCCCTTTCAGAAACTACGTTATTTCTTAAGGTATTGCAGTGGAGGGGTTTAATCCCTTGTATTTTGAGCTAGTTTCCATGAAGGAGGTTCATTATTCTTCTCGGAAGGCTAGTAGGAGGAGCTACAACCATTTCTTTGCATGATCAGCCATTATTATGTAGAACTTCAGCCATATAGCGTGATTTAGCCATAGATCTGCAGCAGATGCTTCTTGTATTTCATGTTCAGCAAGAAACCCTTGCCGTGTTCTCTTGGATTTCTGTAAAAGAGGCTAGATCTTTGTTTTTGGGCCTCATTGATTAATATAAAATATATCTATTTTGTTCCTCTCATTTTTGATTACAAACCCTTAATAAACTACGTTGTCACTTTTTGCAGTAATTTCTGTTTGTAGCAGTCTTGGGGTTTCAGTGTTTTTGAGTTGTTTTGAGCATGGGAGGCCTGTTTAACTAGGCTACGATGTTTTGTTTCTGATTTCCTTTCAGATTTGGTTGTACTAATGTCATATATAATGGATCTATGGGCTGCATTTTTATATTAATACTTATATTTCCGAAAATGCATTTTTCATGCATGTATTGCTGATTTTTCCCATTTGGGAATATTACAGTGGTATCGGAGCATCAATCTTGGCTCAGCATGTGTTCTACAACCATGATGGAGTCTTCTCATGAGAAGGAGGGGATATGCAGAAGGGATCAAGGCAAACCCTTATTGTCTAGAGGGAAGAATTTATCAAAGCTTCTTCTACACACTTTGCATGGCATCAAAAAGGACATCAAAGAAATGAGGAGGGAAAAACATGGAGATCCCTCAACAAGATCTACAAGATCTATATATGAGGAAAGATCTAGTTCCTCATCTTATGGGTGTGAGCATTCAGCCACATCATCAGATTTACAACGCTCTATTAGCCACTTGTTCATGACAAAGAAGATGGAGAAAGGAGATGTGCCAAAGAAGGAGACTCATGGTGGTTATTTGCAAGAGTATGAAGCTCAATCTAAGGGGTTCAAATATCACTTGAACTTCCAAGGGTTTTGCAAGATCAAGGAGGAAAGAAACACAAGGAGAAAGCAATATGGTGTGGGTAGATTCTTTCTATCTACTTTTGATGGATCACCTAAATGTCCAGTGAGGGTTGGGTGAAGGAGCTAGACACCTATGTGCAACAACATCAAGTTTTAGAAAAGGAAGCCATCAAAGTAGCAGCGCTGCATCTTGAGGGTAAGGCTTATGCTTTGTGGTTGTTTGAATATTTTTCCTTAATTAATGCAAATACATCTACTTATGCAAAGTTCGTTAGAAGAATAGTGGAAAGGTTTGATAAAAAAAAATTGTGAAACATCTTCTATGAAGCCTATCACACCAAAACAAAAAAACCTTTGCATGAGTTGGAAGGGTCCATAAATCCAACTCCATTTCAGAAAACCATTGAAGGGGAAGGAAACTTGTATGATGCCTTGCCAAAGGCAAAGTCCCCATTGCAGGAAGAGCTTTCTTCTCAAGAAGAAGACATGGAGATTCCTCCTTCAAAACAAGACCAAGATCTAAGGTCTCTTATTGATGATGAGGCATTTTCAACTATTGAAGAGGAGGAAGAGAAGGCTTGAGATAATAGCGCAGTCATGACAAGAGCACATCTAATACCTCATGAAGAGGAATATGGAGCATTTTCTCTAAGGAGAGAAACTCTTGCACTCTTGCAAGGAGTTCCAAAGAATCTCACATATGGAGATCATGGCACAATCCATGTGCAGAATGTGCCATCATTATCAAATGGTGAGATCTGGAAGATAGAAGAGGATAAAGGGGAGGGAAAGAATCATATGATGAGGAGTATACACACCTTCCATTTCAGAAGTTTGATGTACAAAGGAGGCAGGAGGATTTGTGCAGTGAAGGCAAGGAAAAATCAGTCCACACACATATACATCCTACTCTATATCTTGATGTCTATTTGCATGGAGGCATTCCACTAGGGAGACCCCCTGATTGGAAGAAGAATAAAGTGTTCTCTCAACTATGGGTAGCATTTACATATTTGGCTAAAGAGGGAGCCTTGGGAGAAGCTAGCACAGCGCATAGAATCTTTCATGAGTTCAAAGGAGAGGTAAGCAATTTTATGAAATGGACATTGCCATCTCCCACACAACAACTTGCGTTGGAAAAGGGGAATTCAAAAATCTATGATGGCATGATCATGATGTCAAATAGGCACTCTGTATCTTTGGGGCAGCCAATGATATTCTCACACACAAAGAATGTTTTTGAACATGACAAGAGGATATCAACACTCTTGCATGCATGGTCCAAATTAAGGAAGTTTTGGAAGACAAGGACTTTCCAAGGGGAGGTTGACTTCCATCTACTTCAATCTTGTCTTGAGCAAGATCAACTGCAAGATAGGCAGCAAAAGAAATTTGATAGTACTCCAACATGTGAATTTGGCATCAAACATGTCAAAGAGGAGAGCCATGTTATGACCGGGACTGCATTTCAGATTTCTACAACGCTGTCATTGTTGGGGAGCCTAGATCCTTATTGGGAGTCCCAACTCTTGCTGGAATATTGCAAGGACCTCTTCACCTGTAAGGTTCTTGATGGGAAATTGATGGATGGGAGGTATAAAGTAGTTGGATGGAGTCATTTATTCTCATGATCAGATCTGTTTGGCTAGAGACTCCAAGCTTAAGTATAAATTACTTAATGCAGCCTATGAGATCTTGCTTTCCAAGCCCACTGGTTTCATTAAAGCATACCATACTATCTTATATGGATTCATGTGGGATAACTTCAAAGAGGAAATGCACTCTCATATGAAGAAGTGCATAGATCATCTGCTGGTTGAGGAGGAACATAGCTCTTGGGAAGAGTTATCATCATCGCCTCCTTATTCATTGGGTGTGAGAGGGAGCTCATCCATGAGCTACCTCACTGATTTGAATCAAGTGTTAGTGAAACTTATATTTCTGAACATCATAATGTATCTACTATATGCTTGTATTTTCTTAACACTCATGTGTAGGGCTTTGCTCCAAGAGGGGGCACTTTTTATTATGGACTTCATAGGCCACTTTGGGCCATGAACAATGGTGATGTTGACCATCCCCTAAGAGATTTTGGGGAAATGTTGTATTCTTCATGGTGTGCTTCATTAGCACCAACTATCATACACCTTCTCCAAGCATAAAAGAAGGATGGGACAGCAAAAAAGTGTGGGGAAGAACACTTGTTATATCATATTCTATGGCAGTTAGGAGTAAAATTGTGTTGGTTGCACATGAGGGACCATTGTCCTTCTCCTTTACTACATATGGCAGCTAGCATGACTCTAATTATGATTCCATATACTGAAAATGTTATTATCTTTGTTGAGGACATGGTTGGAGGAGAGACACATTGGTTGGATGTGTCCTTGGGGGAAGAAATTTCCCACACTTTTTGCACTACATGTTTCAAGGGGAGCATGGGAAAAGATATGGCTACCATAGTAGATCTTTTGTTTCTTTATGAGGTAGGCCATATGGTTTTTTGGAGCACTTGGGAAATTCCTCTCATGAGAAATTGGGAGGAGCTTTTCTATGAATTACCAAGCTGGGAGGTGATTCATTTCATTTGGATGATAGCATGGAGGTGGGAGTCCTTCATTGATGATAAAATTCCCCATGATTGTCATCACTTCTATCTTGAGGAGGCCATTGATCAGAAAGAAGGTTTCCATATAGAACTTCCTTCATTTCATGATGAGAGCTATTTGGTTTATCCACCAAAGGCCAACTTGCACACTTGGGAGGAACCATTGGGAGACAAAATTACTGCAGAAAATCTGAAGCAATGGTGGAGACTATTGGATGAGGAGGCCACAAGAGGAGGGAAGATTTTGCAGCACCCTTGCAGTTGCTTAAGGACAAGCAATATTTGGGAGGGGAAGACTGTAATATTCCTACATTAGCATGTAGCTAATATGAATATTAATTTTGCTTTTAAAATCTAATTAGATGAATAATTGGGCAAGGAGGCTCATAATTTTCTTAAGTAGGAATAAAAACCCTCATAATGTGAAAAGGTATCATGTTAACAACCAGATCAAGCATCCACATGTGTGAACAGGGTCTAAAATGTGTGGACAAAGTCAAGTTTGACCAAGTCAACAACATTATTATATGAGGAGTGGATCCTAAATAAAGACAGCTCAATGTGAATGAAGATCAATCTAGCTAGTCAAAATGAAGACACCTTGAGTGTGAAAAGAGACAATGCATGAAGATCTAGTCAAGGTTGATCTAGTCAAGATTGACTAAATCAAACAGCACTGTAAAAAAGATGAGTAAGACTAATGGAGACAGTGTAATTTGGGTGGAGGAGCCTTTGCATGGAAGCAACTTCATAATTGGGTGGGACCCTTGGTGAGGAAGCTCATCAACTATATAATGAAGGGAGTGTCAACCATATGGGGCATGATTGAAGATTATATTGTGTATGTGGTTTGTTTTGACTTCTCTGCATCCTTTGGTTGTTTAGCTGAGTTTGTTGCACTGTTTAGTGCAAGGGTTTTCTCATGCGGGAATTCCCCACTCTTGCTTGGAGATCTTGTTTAATAAATCTAAGGAGAGAATTTTGTGCTACATTTTCCACTATCTGGTGTTAGACCAAGCAGTTACCTTCAGCGACAACGCAGTCCCTTTCAAAAACTATGTTATTTCTTAAGGTATTGCAATGGAGGTGTTTAATCCCTTGTATTTTGAGCTAGTTTCCCTAAAGGAGGTTCATTATTCTTCTCAGAAGGCTAGTAGGAGGAGCTACAACCATTTCTTTGCATTATTAGCCATTATTATGTAGAGCTTCAGCCATACAGCGTGATTTAGCCATAGATTTGCAGCATATGCTTCTTGTATTTCATGTTCAGCAAGAAACCCTTGCCGGGTCCTCTTGGATTTCTGTAAAAGAGGCTAGATATTTGTTTTTGGGCCTCATTGATTAATATAAATCAGATCTATTTTGTCTCTCATATTTCTGAGTACAAACCCTTAGAAAAATGCGTTGTCACTTTCTTCAGTAATTTCTATTTGTAGTAGTCTTGGGGTTTCAGTGTTTTTGAGTTGTTTTGAGCATGGGAGGCCTATTTAACTAGGCTATGATGATTTGTTTCTGATTTACTTTCAGATTTGGTTGTAATAATGTTAGATCTAATGGATCCATGGGCTGCATTTTTCTGTTAATACTTATATTTCTGAAAAATGCATTTTTCATGCATGTATTGCTAAGTTTTCTCATTTGGGAACATTACATCATGGCCACAATCTTTTGCTTGCCCTGAGGGCGAATAATAAGGAAAACATATTTCCCGGTTTGGGAAATGAGCTTATTGCATTGCTTCACGGTGATCAAAGAGATGGTGGTAGGCAGTGCTACCTTCGGTATCATGTACAACTTATTACCCAAAATAACAATAACAGCGCAAGGCCGAGACTCATACACAACATGTCTCTTCCACAAGTATGGTTAGCCTAATAATACATCACAAACATCAAGAGGAGCAACATCACATAATACCTCATCTATGAAGAGCTTGATGTTGTAGGGAAGGCAACGCTATTGGTTGATGTGGAGATCTCGTCCTTGGTGAAGCTACCTGATGGTGTATGGTTGTGGGTGTGATGTGATCGGTAGACCCAACTGCTTTAAGACCTCTGCTGAAATGAGCTTCTTTTGGATCCTGTTGTCGACAACGAATGACAGCGAGGAACCCTTCACCCACATCTGAGAATGGAAGAGGCACTCCCCCCCTCCAGATATTTGGGTTCTTCCTTATGGATCTTGGTGGTGGAAATGGTGTCATTGGGCTCTGCATTGATAATCTGCGTCCCTTTTTCATTCCCCTTATCGGGTTATGACTTGAAGTTGGAACATGCATCTTATTCAGAAGCCTTCAGCTCGACCACCGGTGACTGCTTGGCCTGACACTCACTTGTGTTGTGAGTGGAGTTCTTATGGAACTCACACCACTTTCATGTGTCCTTCTTTGGCTTCATGGTGTTGTTCTTTGCTTGCTTCTTTGACGAGTTGTCCTAGGCCGCCCCGCCTTGCCCTTGTCCTTTATTTTGTAGTTTGGGAGCACATTTCCCTTGCTTCTGATTCACATATCCAAAGTCTCGCTTCTTCTATTTGAATTTGTACTCAATCTTGGCAACATACTGGTATGCTGCACCAAGTGAGGAGAAGTTGAGAAATTGCATTTCCTCATGGATGTATCTGTGTAGACAATTGCGGTACTTAAGCACCAAATGTTTCTCTGAATCTTGGATACCCAACTTTTTGTTCACGGTATGGAACATATTCGTCAGCTCATGCACATCTTGTTCCCTTTATTTTTGCAGCGTAGTCCATTGTATGTACTTGTCCTCATAGATCCCCATGGGGTAGTATTTTTCCTTGATGGTGTCTCGGAAAGAATTACAAGTGGGTGTGGCCGAAAATGGGGAGGATTCCCCCTTGTCCTTTTTCTCAAAGTGGGTTTCCCACTAGTCCTTGACATGGGGGGCAACTTTGAGGAGTGAAAAAGTAATCTTTTCCCGATTGGAAAAGTCATGAACCATAAAATATCCTTCTAATAGATTCAGCCATCTATCTACGACGTTTGCATCTATTTGGCCCTCAAATATGGGAATGTGGAAGTTAACTTGTACTTTAAAAGGAGTGACGCCTCCAGAGAGGCTACCGGATGAAGATGTGTCGTCGGTGGGTAGTCGTCATAGGATCTGGGAAAAGATATCCATCATCGCATTTCTTTGTTTCTCGAGGGCCTCCTCAAGCAATATCTTGGTAGGATCTTGTTAATTTTGGGCAACTAGGTCCAAACTACATGTTGCACTGCTCATAGAATGATGGCCATATTTTTGTTAGATTCCTCTTTCGGAGAGGTGCAAGATTGATCTAAAGATCATCTTGTTTGGATGAGTAGAACATTTATTTTGAACTTATTTTCCACATGTGCAAGGTTGGCCATATTTGTAATGTAGGTTCACATGCCTAATAGATGTGTCACACACCCTCATTGATGGATATAAATTGGAGAGACTTGGAGGTCATTTTCTTATCAACTCATCACACATTCTCTCATTATGATCTGATTGGTTCGATAGCCTTTGGAGGCTTTTTTCCCCTCACACGTGTGGAGCTGAGCTGTTGTTTTCTACAGATCTATTTGGGGCTTGTTGCTGCAGCGTTGACAAATTTTTACCATTGTCAACCCTTGGTCGTTTGACCTCAAATCTCTACCAAAATTCTGATTTTGAGAGGCTGTACTATTGGGCACTAGAATCGAGGAAAATAGAGTTGTTTGACTGAAGCCCTAATCTGCAGCGTTAACTTTCTATTGATGTCTTGCGTTGACTTTTGGTTGACCAACGTTGACTTGTGATGAGTTGTCTTTGAGGGTTGTGGGTGTGACACTTGGAGGATTGGCTGACCAAGAAAGACTTTGCTGGCTAAAGCATCCTGTTGACTGTCGTAACGCACAATATCTCATATCTTTGCTAGACAAAAGGAATTGTAAATCTGATCTATATTATTGGCTTGTATTTTTTTGATCTATTATTGTGTTCTATCAAAATTTTACTTTCATGTTTATTTGATTGTTATTTTGTATCGGGCCTAAGAAATATTGAAGTAAAATTGCATCAAGCATAGAACACCATGGTTATCTAAATTTAACATGGTTTCAGAGCTGAGGTGAAGACAAAGTTCAAGCTGGTGTTAGAAGCAACCATTGAAGGAAGAAATCCTATCAAGGACAAATGGCCTCCTCAACCTACAAGGGTTTCAAGGCTGATGATAAATTGACTAATAAGTCTAACTATGTGCAGGGGAAGATTCAAGAGCCTCTATCAAATGCATATGTTGCCACAAACAATGAAGTATAGAAAGGGGAAATCAAAGAAAATATGATTATCCGAGATTCTATTCATAAGCACTTGGTTGCTTACATTTCTGAGTTGAACACATCTAAAGAGATGTATGATAAGTTGGTGAGCATGTTCAGGGCTAACAATGTTAATCAAATCCTTTTCTTCAAGAATTAATTGAAGAATATCAAGAAGGACAAGGATGAATCTATTCAATCCTATTTTATGAGGCTCACTAAAATCAGGAATAACCTCCTAGCTATTGGCAAAGCAATAACTATTCGAGAGATGGTTCTTATTGCACTTGGAGGTCTCCCCTGTGATTGGTATGTATTCAATACCACTATTCTTAATAATAATGTGATTCCTGATTTTGATGAAATATTGACGAGATGCACTCAAGTGGAAACAAGAATGATGGATTATTCCTCTAATGGAAATGGAAGTGACCCTACTGCCTTTGTCGTTTATGCAAAGAAGAAGAACCATGGTGGCTCGAGAAATCAAAACCATGGTGAAGTGGGGCCCAAAAGAAGGAAGGGAAGATGTTACAATTGTAACAAGACTGGTCACTATGCAAGAGAGTTCCCTAACAGAAGGGACTCTCCCAAGGATGATGACAACAACAACTCGAGAGGGAATGGAAGGAACAACAGGTTCAAAGGAAAAATAAAGGCTCCCTCTAATTGTAGTGGAAATGGGAAACCTTTCAAGAGGTCAAGAAATTACAGGTACGGTGAGTCTAATGTTGTTAATAATAAGAGAAATGAATTTATTCTTGTATCTTCCCTCTTTGTTGCATCTCCACCTGACACCCTAGATGTTTGGTTGATTGATAGTGGTGCTTCAAGGCACCTCACTGGTTATAAAGAAGCCCTCACTGATTTGGTTGGGAAAGATACCAATCTGGAAATTATCCTTGGAGATAATTCCACCTATCCCATGAAAGGGATAGGGACAGTGACCCTCCATCTATCTCAAGGTCAAGTCCTCAGTTTACAAGATGTGTTGTACATACCTGATTTGAAGAATAACCTTGTGTCTATTTCGGTAATGGAATACAAAGGATTCAAGGTGGCATTCGTTGATGGAAAGGTACGTATCTGGAAAAATAACTTCGAGGAAGCTCTTACTATTGGTTTTAGAGTTGATACACTCTACTAGGTTGGAGGAAGTCCATTGGGGGCTATATCATGTGATACAACTCTTCTAACAGAGTTATGGCACTGGAGGTTTGCACACCTTCAGCAAGGAAAGTGGTGACAGGGATGCCCGAATTTAAAAATGAATTCGAAGACTCTTGCATAGAAGTTGGCATTAAGAGGGAGACCACAACTGCATACACTCATAAGAAAAATGGTGTTGCTGAAAGAAAGAACAAGATCATTGTGGAAGCTGCTCGCGCCATGCTATGTGACCAAGGTCTTCCGAAGTTTCTATGAGGAGAAGCTGCGAACACTGATTTTTATGTTCAAAATAGATGCCCGCATTCCTCTCTAGACTCCAAAACTTCCGAAGAAGTCCTCTCTGTTAAGAAACCTGATGTTTCTCATTTTATAGTTTTTGGTTGTCCTGTTTACTTTCATGTGCCGAAAGACAAGAGAAGCAAGCTGGATACTTATGGAAAGAATGGAATGTTTGTGGGCTACAGTGAAACTTCAAAGGCATATAGAATCTATGTGCCTGGTCAAAGAGAAGTGGATATATGTCACGATGTCACCTTCGATGAATATGTTGCCCTCAAGAAAGCGAGAAATCTTCCTAGCTCCAAGGAAGACGAAGAAGATGAAGAAGCAGGGAAGCTAGAAGAGTCGAAGGATGAACTGATGCCCAATGTTGAAGGACCTATGGATCCTATTGATCCACCTCCTTCAAATAAGAGAAGACCCTCATGGCTCAGGGATACTCTCGCAGATGTCGAGAGACGTATTGCCCCAAGGGGGACATTCCGTGAAAGCAAGAAGCCGAAGAGATACCAAGGGTATCTAGCAGCCATGAGTAAAATGGTACAATTTGAGCCAAGATCATTTGAAGAAGTAGTAAAGCATCAAGTTTGGAAGAATTCTATGCATGAAGAATATGATTCCATTATGAAAAATGATGTCTGGGAAGTGGTCCTGAGACCGGAGGACAAATTGGTTGTCACCTCGAAATGGCTCTATAAGATCAAGCATGGATCTAATGGAAGTACTGAAAAGTACAAGGCAATATTTTTTGCCTGAGGCTTCTCTCAAAAAGAAGGCATAGATTATCATGATATATTTGCACCTATGTCCCGCTATACCACCATTCGATCTATTATTTCCCTTGCTGCAATGCAAGGATGGAGTCTACATCAAATGGATGTGAGGACCGCTTTTCTACATGGTTCTATAAAGGAAGAGGTGTATGTGGAGCAACCTCTGGGGTTCGAAATCCGAGATAGAGACACCCGTGTATGTGATGTAGCCATATGGCCGCAAACCCAAATTTGCAAAACTAATACTCATTCTTCTCAAAATCCGATGGTAGAGTCATAATATCTCTAATAACTTTTACAAAACCCACTTTAACCATTATTAATTCATATGATATCGCGCAAGCTTCTTTCTAATTGGTTTTGGGTTTATAACTCATATAACTATAAAGCCTTTACCTTATACCGTGGTTTCCTTCTTTACATCACCTTATCGCAGTTTTGCTGGTTTATCAACTTCGCATCGCCAAACCTTTTCTTTAACACTTCATCGCAAACTCTACTTGTCTTCGAAAATCACAAATATTACGTTTTGCAATTTGCAACAAATACCATATATCACACATCGGAAAATATATTATACTGCACTCTGATGATTATAACATTTTACACATCGCTCTTCGGCTTGTCGCACATATAACTTCGTCACACTTTGCGAGTTTATACTTATCACTCTTTGCAGATTTATACTTTCCTCCATTAAATGTTATTCCATATTGCAAGCGCTATGCGATATGAGCATAACTGTTCCGCTCGACATGTGTCCTCGTCGCAACTTCTCAACTTACCTCTTCGCAACTTAATTCATTTACCTTGCGATGCACATTCCCAATTAATCTTACGATGCGATATGGGTTGTAGATCTTTTGCCCGGTCTTTGCGATGGAATCCTCGTCATTCGTTCAACCTTCAACATTTTCATGGCTATGTAATCCCCGATCCAATACGCAGAGTCTAAAGACTCCATGACACCCACCAATTCGGATCCTGCTCCGCTGGTCGATCTGGCTCTTCCTTTGGAAAACTTCTAAGGGTTTTCTCAAAATCGATTTCTTTTATTTGTCGATTTCCACCGCTTCTGCAACTCTGTTTCCTTCACGCTATCCTTCCTGAGCTTTCTTCCATTCATTCGCTCATATCTTTGATGATCACGCTTCCGCACACTTTCACATGTTGTCTCAACCAGAATACAGAATACCATTATGTATTAACCTCTTTGAATCCAAAATTTATAATTTGTTTCTCTTCTCAACCTGCACACAAGTTTTATCTGCACTTATTTGTTCTCAATTAGCTTCACACACAACTGTTTAATTCCTGAACTGGAATCATACTGATTCTACCCAGCCACTAAGTCTTTTATCACTCAGAAAGACTTATTCATTAATCAGAATTCATGCAGTCAATTAATTATTTTACAGATATTGAATTTGTTCAGTTATGGATCACTTAGCACGTAAAAGAAACAAAAGACAGTCGTCATGAATTCAATTTCTCATTAATCAATAAATGTACAGATAAAATAAAAACTTGCTTACAATCTGACTTTGGCCTGATGTGCCTTTACATGGCCATCTTCTCTTCCTCTCTCTCTATGCCCGTAGGCTTACAATCAAATCTCCTATCAAAGAATGTTTTTTTGTATGCCTTTGAGGCTTTAAAAATATATACAAAATTTTCTATAACCAATTCCAACTTAGATCCATAGGTTACTCAACAAAATCCTAAAAATCCTCGAAGTCCTCAATTAATCCCTAAAATCTCTTCTTTATCCCTTGAGGATCTCAACATTCAACTAAATCCTGAGGATCCTCTCAAATCCACAAAATCATGAACTATTTTCTAATCTAAGATTTACAATATTTCAGAATATATCAATCCACACTAATCACTCATTAATCACTCATGTTCTCCTACATTTGAGAACATTTACAAATATGCCTCCCAATATTTAATTAAATCCTATTCTAAAGTTCTCACATAAAATCACTCAAAACATTGAAAATTACATTAATTAATACTTAGGAAACCAACTCCTTTGAAAAACATAAGACCCCCTGGATTCTAATAAATGTACAAAATTTTGGAACCATGATGCTCCTGCATTAGACTCCCAAGGTAGAAATTAATCATGATCTCCAAATCATGTGTCTTTAATAGTTGTCCTCCTAATTCCCAGACTTTGTTCTATAATCTGTCTTTGGATGCCTCTCTTCCTTTCCGCGGTTTTTTTGTTGTTCTCCAAGTCTCCATACTTTATGCTACATTTCTCCACTAGCTATGCTTTCACAATATGTTGTTGTCTTTCTCTTGCTGCTGCCGCTTTGCTTTCTTGTTGTTGCCTTCTTCTGAGACACCTTCATCATCAACCTTATTATTCTTTCAATCTCTATGTCCAATTTATCTTCTGATTGGTACTCACTCTGTACTTGATTCCTCTCAAATACATCACTATGTTGTTCATCAATTCCATCATATTTTTCTTCCTCTTCCTTGACAACCCTCAGTGATTGTCCTTCACCTCCTTAACTGATTCTGACAGTTAATTCAGCTTCTCCAAACACTGTATTTTCATGTTTTACATCTTCCTCATCATTATGCCTTACCTGGCAACTTCCAGTCTTCTTCAGTTCTAAAACTGACTCTCCTTCAACTTGAGACATGCATGCCTGTAATCATAAACCAATTATTAGAATTAAAAATATAAGGCCTCATTTTCTTTTCCTTCTCTAGCAACATCTCAATATGCTGCTCTGAGTTTTCCTCTAACTTCTTTGTCAGCACATCAGTATGTTGATTTAAATTCTCCAAAGAACTCACGAGACTGTCAGCTATTCTCTCCTCCATATCATTTGTTTCAAGGATGTCTCCCTGCTCTGGTTCACAATAATTAACTCCTTGCTCTGTAATGCTGATTTGCTGAACTCTTATTATCATTCTTACATCCTTACCCTTTTCCTCATGATTATCATTCATGACAATTTCTTTGTCTTCCTTCTTCAGCAATTCATCTTGAGTATATATCCTCTGCTTCTCCAACTTTCTTCTTTGAAGGTCTAACTTTCTATATAACTCAACAATTTCAATTGAAGTAGAATTTGGAAATTTTACACAATTTTCCATACCTTCACTTATTGTTGACCCATCATCAAATGGTCCTTCTCCCTCTGCTAAATCTACACACACGTCTAAATCATCATGCTTAAAAATTCCAAACTCATTAGGCACAGTAAATACCTTTTCTTCATCTTCATGTATTAACTCATATCTGTTATTCCAATCTTCACTGTTACTAGCTCCAATATTCTGCTGCACATTTCCATGAGACCTCTCTGTCTCCTTTCGTTTCTGAGATCTTGCTATGTTAGTCTTAATCTGAATATATTTCAGATTTTGCTCCTCCTTCTTAACAAACTCTAAATTTTGCTCATCATCCTGTGATGTACCTGCAATCATACACACATCATTAATTTGAAAAATATAAGACCTTTCGGTCTCATTTGATGCTTCAAGCACCACTCTTTCACAATGTACTTTTTGGGTTTCAGCAGATCCTCTTTGTTGTGACTCAATTCTTTTGAATCTCTCCTTCTCTAACAAAGTAATATGTATTTGTTCAAGTTCTCTAAACTTGTTTATCAGCTTGGCATTCCATCTCTCCTGCAATAGGTTCCATTTAACCTGTTTCCTCATTCTCCATCTATATCTTTGTATTCATTCTCTTTCTCTTGTAGCCATCCCTGTAGTACCTCAAATTGTACTCTCATCACTATAAGATTTCTCTCTCGCTCCTCATTACTCATCTTACCTTTATGGCATTCTCTAGAAACTCTTCTATGACCCTCAATGGCCATCTTCCTCATGAGCTCATCCATGCTCGATTGGTGATCTGAAACATAGCCTTCTCTTGTAGCAATCTCCTCTTGCTACTCAATACCCTATCAAGCTTCCTATCTAAGCTTGATCTTTTCCTAGGTATTCTCTCTCTTGGTTCACTCTCTTTAACCTTCTAGAGCTTCGCTGCTCCTCTGGCTGCTGCATTCAGTCACCTCTCTCCTTTCTTCCAACCTCTAGTTGGATAGGTTCATTGCCATCATCATCAAAAACTCTGCTTGTTCTTGGCTGTAATCATCAAACATCTTCATAGTATTTATTCCAATCAATAATTCATCATTAATTAACTGAAAACATGAAGACCATACCTCACTGTCCAATTTACTGAATACATGTTGTTGTTGCAGTTTCTCTTTTCTGTCTGCTGACTTTACCTTCACTGTTGCAGTTGTCACTATCCCTTCATAAACAATTTTCTCAGTTTGTCCTTCAATAATCTGATCTAATTTCTCTCAAAGTAGATTTTCCTTCTATCTCTTTACACAATCAGATTCATATCTGATTCTTCTCTTCGCTTTTGTTGTACCTTTAGTTCTTTGAAAACTCTTCCTGTTATGTTCTCTTCAAAGAACTCTTGTTGTCCTGATTTCTCCTCCGAAGAGCAAACCTGAAACATGCAAACATATTCTCAAATAAAAAACATACCATATCACCTTCAAGATCTCTACGTGATATTGTTCCACCATTCATCTACACTTTGAATGGACTATTCCCTATTCCTTTGCCTCTGCAAATCCTCTTCAAGAGTATCAATTACTCTCCATATTCTATCACACTTTATCTTTGTGTGACTGCTGCCTGTCAGATTTAAAATATAATCCTTCTTCCTGCAACCACAATTGTATTCTGCACATACAACTTCAAGAATATAACTCTGCTCTAACTTTCTCCCAAAAGAGCTTTTACTTCTCTGATACCAAAAATGATGCATCCATATGGACGCAAACCTAAATTTGCAAAACTAATACTCAATCTTCTCAAAATCCGATGGTAGAGCCATAATATCTCTAATAACTTTTACAAAACCCACTTTAATAATTATTAATTCAAATGATATCACAAAAGCTTCTTTCTAAAGTGGTTTAGGGTTTATAACTCATATAACTATAAATTTTTTACCTTAGACCGTGGCCGCCTTCTTTACATCACCTTATCGCAGTTTTGTTGGTTTATCCACTTCACATCGCCAAACCTTTTCTTTAACACTTCATCGCAAACTCTAATTTTCTTTGCAAATCGAAAATATTAGATTTCATAATTCGCAACAAATATCATATATCGCATGTTGGAAAATATATGATATCGCACTTCGACGATTATAACATTTTACACATCGCTCTTCGGCTTGTCTCACATATAACTTCATTGCACTTCGCGAGTTTATACTTATCACTCTTCGCAGATTTATACTTTCCTTCGTTAAATGTTATACCATATTGCAAGCGTTATGCGATATGCGCATAAGCTCGACATGTGTCCTCATCGCAACTTAATTCATTTACCTTGCGGTTGCACATTCCCAATTAATCTTGCAATGCGATCTGGGTTGCCGATCTTTTGCCCAGTCTTTGCAATGGAATCCTCGTCATCCATTCAACCTTCAAAATTTTCGCGGCTATGTAATCCCTGATCCAATACGCATAGTCTCAAGACTCCATGATAACCACCAATTCGGATCCTGCTCTGTTGGTCGATCCGACTCTTCCTTTGGAAAACTTCTAAGAGTTTTCTCAAAATCGATTTCTTTTGTTTGTCGATTTTCATCGCTTCTGCAACTCTGTTTCCTTCACGCTATCCTTCCTGAGCTTTCTTCCATTCATTCGCTCAGATATTTTATGATCACGCTGCTGCACACTTTCGCACGTTGTCTCAACCAGAATACAGAATACCATTCTGTATTAACCTCTACGAATCCAGAATTTATAATTTGTTTCTCTTCTCGACTTGCACACAAGTTTTATTTGCACTTATTTGTTCTTAATCAGCTTCACACACTGCTATTTAATTCCCAGACTGGAATCATGCCGATTCTACCCAACCACTAAGTCTTTTATGACTCATAAATACTTATTTCTTAATCAGAATTCATGCAATCAATTAATTATTTTACAGATATTGAATTTGTTCAGTGACGGATCACTCCGCACGTAAAAGAAACAAAACACGATCGCCATGAATTCAATTTCTCATTAATCAGTAAATGTACAGATACAATAAAAACTTGCTTACAATCTGACTTTGGCCTGATGTGCCTTTACATGGCCCTCTTCTCTTCCTCTCTCTCTATGCTAATAGGGTTACAATCAAATCTCCTATCTAAGAATGTTTGTTTTTTATGCCTTTGAGGCTTTACAAATATATACAAAAGTTTATGTAACCAATTATGGCTGATATCCATAGGTTACTCAACAAAATCCTAAAAATCCTCTAATTCCTCAATTAATCCCTAAAATATCTTCTTTATCCCTTGAGGATCTCAACATTCAACTAAACCCTGAGGATCCTCTCAAATCCACAAAATCATGAACTATTTTCTAATCTAAGATTTACAATATTTCAGAATACTTCAATTCACACTAATCACTCATCAATCACTCATGTTCTCCTACATTCGAGAACATTTACAAATATGCCTTTCAATATTTAATTAAATCCCATTCTAAAGTTCTCACATAAAATCACTCAAAACATTGAAAATCACATTAATTAATACTTAGGAAACCAACTCCTTTGAAAAACATAAGACCCCCTAAATTATACTAAATGTAAAAAATTTTGGAACCATGATGCTCCTGTATCAGTATGCATGTTGAAGAAATCCCTCTATGGGTTGAAGCAAGCCCCCAGGGCTTGGCACAAGAGGATAGATATCTACTTCATGAAGTTGGGCTTCACTCGAAGTAATGCTGATCCAAACCTTTATTTTAAGGTTGATAGAGAAATGCCTCTCATTTTGGTTCTCTATGTGGACGATATCTTCCTGACAGGTGATGACCCTCTCATTCATCAATGTAAGAGGGAGCTAGCTTCCGAGTTTGAGATGAAAAACCTAGGACCGATGAACGATTTCCTAGGCTTGGAGGTCTGGCAAAGGTCAAGCGATATTTTCCTTTCTCAAGGAAAATATGTCTTGAAGCTACTAGAGAGATTTGGTATGGTGGACTGTAAGTTTGTGTTAACACCGATGGAACTCAACTTTAAGAAGTTGTGTGGACACGCTGTTGGGCCCGTGCTAGCAAATCCTACCGAGTATCGACAACTCGTGGGGGCCCTGATGTTCCTAGTGAACTCCTGTCCGGATGTATGTTTTGCAATGAACACTTTGAGTCAACATATTGTTGATCCTCATCACATTCACTAGATTGGTGCCAAGAATCTATTGAGATATCTTCGGGGCACAATCAACCATGGGATGAGATACACTGTCGGGAGTTTGATACTCCATGGATATACTGATGTCGATTGGGTTAGCAGTGTGGTGGATCGTAAGAGCACATCTAGATGTTGCTTCACCTTGTGTTCTGCTTCGATATCTTGGATGAGCAGGAAGCAGAAGTCGGTGGCTTTGAGCACCGCTGAGGCCGAATACATTGCAGCCAGTATGGCCTGTTGTGAAGCTATTTGGTTGTGAAATCTCTTCAGTGAGTTGTTTGGGCATGTGCTAGATACCACCGTTATCCTTTGTGATAACCAGAGTGGTATTCTTCTTTCTGAGAATCTTGTGTTCCATGATCGATCCAAGCATATTGATATCAGGTACCACTTTATCCAGGATATGGTACAGTGAGGCGTCGTAAGGCTCGATCATATAGAAATTGATGAGCAAGTCGCAAATATTGTCATGAAGCCCCTAGGGAAGGTCAAGTTCCTAACCTTCTGTGAGAAGCTTGGAATCGTGGAAAGACCTTATCCTGAGGGTCCTGCTTGAGTTGGACTATGAGCTCTCGGAGCTCCAGTGGGCTTGGGGATAACTTCTTGGAGCTATAAGTACATACGGGGCTAGGCTTGCCGAACCTTGTTGTGCTTCTGCCACACCGTTATGATATTGATTTGGTTCACCTCTCTTTGATCTGTGCCCCGCACACATCCTACACATGGAGTTTCAGACTCATGGGAAGTACCTCTCATTTTGCTAATGAGGTGGGAAATGTGGATAGAGACCAATAGCAAGACCGATGGATGCATTGGAAATTGTCGTACTCTCTATGTCTAGGATGGCACGTGTCTAACACCTTGATCTGGGATCAAGTATGATGACGTTCTTACCTCTAAACTGACTTCGAGTTAGTAAACTAACTTTGGGTTAGTGTGACTCTTTTTGAGTTTATTGAGGTTTTATCCTCTAAATTGACTTCGGGTCAGTAAACTAACTTCGAGTTAGTACGTGATTATTTTGAGTCTATTGAGGTTTTATCCTCTAAACTGACTTCGGGTCAGTAAACTAACTTCAAGTTAGTATGAGACTCTTTTTGAGTCCAAGAGAGGTTTTAACCTCTAATTTGACTTCGAGTCAGCTGAGTGTGATGTCTTTGTGACTCACCTTTTGTTCTATCTGAGAAAGAGCCACCAAAGCAAGTTGCGGTAGGATGACACACGATTTTTAGTGAAAGTGCATGATGGTAATGATGGATGGCACTTATGGACAGATGGATTTCACCCTAGTTGAGACAGAGTGTTAATTTTGGGAAACTAGGTCCAAACTCAATGTTGCACTGCTCATATGACGATGGTCATATTTTTGTTGGATTCCTATTTCGGAGAGGTGCAAGATTGATCTAAATATAATCTTGTTTGGATGAGAAAAACATTTATTTTGAATTTATTTTCCACATGTGCAAGGTCAACTAGATTTGTAATGTAGGCTCACATGCCTAATAGATGTGTCACACACCCTCATTGATGGATATAAATTGGAGAGAATTGGAGGTCATTTCATCATCAACTCATCACACATTCTCTCATTGTGATTTGATTGGTTCGATAGCCTTTGGAGGCCTTTTTCTCCTCACACGTGCGAAGCGTAGCTGCTATTTTATGCAGATCTGTTTAGGGCCTTTTGTTGCAGCGTTGAGCAGTGTTGACCATGGTCAACCCTTGGTCAGTTGACCTCCAACTTCTACCAAAAATATGATTTTAGGAGGTCATACTGTTGGACACTAAAATCGAGGAATTATGGGTTGTTTGACCGAAGCCCTAATCTGTTGCGTTGACTTTTCTGCTGCTACTTACGTTGACTTTGGGTTGACTATTGTTGAGATGTGATGAGTTGTCTTTGAGGGTTGTGGGTGTGACACATGGAATATTGGTTGACCAAGAAATACTTTGTTGGTTGAAGCATCTTGTTGACAACAATATCTCATATCTTTGTTGGACAAAAGGAATTGTAAATCTAATCTATTTTTTTGGCTTGCCTTCTATTGATCTATTATTGTGTTCTATCAACATTTTACTTTCATGTTTATGTGATTGTTATTTTGTATCCGGCCTAAGAAAGATTGAAGTAAAATTGCATCAAGCATAGAACACCATGGTTATCTAAATTTAACAGACCTCCTTCTCCATCATCTTGCTTTTCCTCCACCATGGGATGTCATCAGGGTTTGTGAGGCTGATCTTGCAAAGGTTTAACCATATCGAGCCCTAACTCATCATACCATGATCTCGTTGGGGACATGCAAAGAAAGATCGAGAAAGAGCACACCTCTCTGATACCACTACTCCAGATTTATGCAGGAATGTAATAAAATACAGTAATTAGCATAAACATAGAGATGTAGTAGAAAATATACTTCCTTTCATTAATATCAAATAGCGAAAATTCTCATGAGATGGGGAGAAAAAGATGGAGCGAAGCGGAGCGTTTGTTCGTGGAAACCCTAGGGCACAGGGCTCGACTGCTCTGTCTTCTGTGGCGGCGGACCATGTTTCAGAGGCGCCGCACCGATTTTTTGAGCCTGCTTACCTTCGTTCGGAGGCGACTCACTCATACCCCCTCGTCTGCACTGATCTCAGGCCATGGTTTGACGCAGATTACAAACTTTTTAGAGGATTACGGGGCACAGAGCGGCATCCATATCGTGGAGGAATCTCTGTTTTATGTTTTCACAGCTCTGGATCGGTTCTGGTGGTTTTCTTCCAACGGCAACAGATATCCGCACCTGCAGGCAATGGGTATCTTACCTCTCTCAACTGCAGTTTTTATCGTGCTATTTGTTGGGGGTCTCGGCTATTCGCCCCTGTTCACTTCCCTTCTGCGCCGGATGTGCCAAAGAACAATGGGTGCAGTTGTGTCTTTGATTTTGGTTGTTTGGCAGGCTCTATGCGGACTCTATGGCAGCCCTTGGACCATTCATGCCAAGCATTGGCCCACGACCGGAACAATGTGCCTATAGTCAACAAATGCAGCCCGCATATCTGTAACATAGACCATCAGGTAGGCTCGAAATCTTACCAAATTTTCATTAAGCCTCCTATAGGCAACAACATTGTTTTATGGATTCGACCAACAGATTCTATACCACATCTAAAGGAAGAAATCTGGTCTGTGGCGGGTTACCCAGCTCATTCACAGTTACTGATATTTGGGGGAAAAGCTTTAGCTGACCATTGCACTCTTATCGACTATGCCATTGGCCCTGGCTCTTCCATCTGCCTCAACCTTAGACTGAGGGGTGGAATGATGGGTCAAAACAGGGCACAAGGATCCTCCATGGGAGCAGGAACATCCATAACAGTTCCCACAAAAGGCTCATACCAGAATGTATTACAAGGGGAAAAAACTGTCCCACAGTACCTGCTGCCCCTGTTGAAAGTCCCCCCAAGCCATACATTGTAGAACTGCAGGACAGCGTGCCTGAAATAAATATAGACAGTCTAGACATTGATGTGCATAGAACTGCCTACGAATCACAAGCCATTATAGGCAGATTCACCTGTTTCTGGCCCAAACCAATGGAGCTGTTCCATTGGATTTTTACAAACTAGACCATGGAATGTGAAATACACCTATGTTCTAAAGGATTCTTCATTGTCAAATTTTCATCTACTGAGGCCAGAGATGACATTATCAGCCAGGGACCATGGTTCTGGGGCTCTACGGGACTTTTCATTACACCATGGTTCCCAGATTTTGACGCCAACACCATGGAAGTGACCAAAATGTCGGTCTGGGTAAGGCTCTACAATCTCCCGCTACATTTTTGGAATGAAAATGTACTTGGCTGCATTGGAAACACCCTTGGTAGATACATTAAAACAGACACTCAACGCCTGGAGGAGCGCATATTCACCTTTGCACGAATCTGTGTGGAGGTTGACTTGAGCAAGGGACTCCCAGAGTCCATTATGCTGAACAACAAACAACAGAGATGGACACAGCATTTAGATTATGAGAACACAGCCGTCAGATGCCGGATATGTAGGTGTACAGGACACCTACAAAACTCATGCCCGACAGCCAAAAGGGATAACAGGAAAAAGAAGAAAACAGGCAAAGCGGCAAAAGGTTGGCAATTTCCTTCTGAAGAGCCAGAACTACAGGAAGAAGAGGTGGAACCAACACCACAAGAGAATCAACAAACAGATACTTCCTTGGGCACACAAGAACAGGAAATGCAAGATCCTCTCGACACCACCACAAAGACTCAGCAGGAAATGGTACCTGGAACACTAGACAGTGGGGGATATAAACGAACACATACAACAGACACATCAGACTCTGATAAGGACAATGGAGCACCAATGGAAGAAAACCAGCTCGTCCTTATCGAGACCGGGCCAACACTTGATGCTTGGCGCAAGGTTGAAAAGAAGAAGGGGAGAAAATCCTAATTTGTATCTCTTTTGCTTATTTTTTCTGCAGCTTTCTGAATGTCTTTGGACATATATCAGCTCATACAACATGTAATTTTGTTTACCCATAAATAAAATTACGAATTTTTTCTTTGTGAAAAAGAAAAATCAAATAGCGAAATAGCTTACGAACGGAATGCAATAAACTAGCTCGGGCGATGGTAGCTTATCTCTGAGAAGAGATGTGGCGGCTACATGCCTCTGAACTGTGTTATAATGAAGATCGAAGGCCTATTTATTATTTAGAAACAATGGAAAACTCTAAACATCTAAAAACCTAACTCCAGGAGATGAAGCACTAAAACTATGGGCCCCGTTTGGGAAACTGGTACATCAACTTCCCGGGGTCGTAACTTTGGCATTCGATCTTTGTTTGACACTCAAAATACCTTGTTAGAAAGATCTATCTGAGGAATACAAATTGTGAGTGACCAACATCAGTTGATGAACCATGTTGGTACTGAATTTCCCAAAAATCGTTGTTTAGGGCCTCAAAATGGCTCCAGAAGTTCAGGACCCAAAAAACTGCCAAAAATAGTAAATTGTGCTACAATTAAGGAAACTGAAAAAAATGAAAAAAAATAATGGCGAGGCCCCAAGTGGAATAGGTGGGTGGCCACCAATATCCACCTGGATCAGTCCTCCCCCCTTAGGAAGCAATGGTCCCCATTGCATTGATTTCCTCCATGATATGAGGAAACTTTTGCTAAACTTGGTCTTTGGTGAGCCACTTCCCTTGCTGCAGGATTTGGCCAGCTTTGACAACACGATACAGTTGGATCTTCTATGTGCAAGTTTTCTTGATTTGCTTATCCATGATCCGATCAGTTGTAACCTCTTCCATGCAGACGGGGTTTAGCTCTGCTAGTGTGAGTTTTTCTACCATGTTTGATGTGTCCAATAATGGTGGAAATAAGGCGGTCCACATTGAACATTGGGTGTAGACCAAGGAATGGTGGAATACTGAGCTCAAAGGCATTGTCCCTGCAGCCTTGGCGATGGTGTATGGCCCATATCAGAGTGGGTGAAATCTGTGGTGGGGTCTAGTGAGGTGCTACTTATGCAAATGTAGCCAAACTTTGTCGCCCACCAGGAACTTGTTTGGCACATGATGTTGATCATGTCGCTGCTTATACTTAACATTGGATCTGTCCAGTATGTCATGGACCTATTGGCGAATGTGATGAATGCGTTCAATGAAGTTGTTCGCCTTGTCGGCTTCAGATTTGACATGAGCCGAATCCGCCTGAGTAGCTGCAAATGGTATGGCCACATCAATGGGACATAGTGGCTAGAATCCCAAGCCCACCTGAAAGGAGTTGTGGCCTATAGAGTTGTGGAGAGCCCGATTATAACTATGTTGGACATAGGGGAGGCTTTAATCCCATGTGTGTGGATGCTTCGAGTTGTACATGCGCAAAATGTGTACGATCATCTTGTTGACGACCTCTGTTTGGCCATCAGTTTTGGGGTGGAAATTTGTGGACTTAGTGAGCTTGGTGTCCAACATCGACCATAGAATTGACCAAAATGTATTGAGGAATCTATTGTCCCAATCTGAGATAATGGACAATGGTATCCCAAAGTGAACCCACACTCACTCAAAGAAGATTTTAGCAGTGGCTTCTGTTGTGATAATCTTCTTGCAGATCGACATAATGGCCATCTTAGATAATATGTCGATGACCACAAAAACGCATTCATTGCCATGCTTGGTAGAAGGAAGGCCTGACATGTAATCCATGGAGATGAATTCCCACGGTCTGCTAGGGGGAGGCAGCGGAGTATATATACTTTGATGGTCGGTTTGGAAATGGCACGGGAAGTGCAGGATCTAATGTACTTCCCAACACCATTTCGAAGGTTCGACCAATAGAAATAATTATGCAATAATGCCACTGTTTTCTTGACTCCGAATTGTCCAACGACCCCACTGTAGTGCGCTTCCCAAATCATATTAGCACGCTCGCTTGAAGGAACACAGAGGTGTCCCAGGTGGCATAAAGTGCATCGTGGAGGTGAAAATTTGGAACTTTCTAACCCTCTAGGGGTGTCTGGTATGTGTTTCTGAATTCTGGATCACATTTCTAGAGATGTGGCCAACCCGAAGTCTCGTGCCCACAAGAGTCGAGCACAGTGGTTAACGCCACGATCGACGGTCAGCTAAGGCAGTTTGCAACATTATTGGTGTTTCCCTGAATCTTGTACATGATGTTCAAATGGAACTCTTGCTGGTATGTGGCCCATTTTTTATGGCGATCATTTTGTAACTTCCCTCGCGTCTGTATGAACTGCAGGGTCGTTGATCTGTGTGGATGATCGTTTCCTTCCTGTTAATTTTGGGAAACTAGGTCCAGACTCCGGGTTGTGTTGCTCAAATGATGATCCCGATATTTTTATTTGATTCCTCTTTCGAAGAGGTGTAAGATTGATCTAAATATCATCTCGATCGGATGAGTAGACCATGTATTTTTAATTTATTCCACTTATATGCTAGGCCAACCTGGAATATAATATAGACTTAAATGTCTTAAAGGACGTGTCACACACCCCCACAGATGATTATAAATAGGAGAGTTTTGGAGATCATTACACACACATTATGTGGAGGAAATTATCTTCTCTCTTCTTGGTGCATTTGTGTTAGGGCTTTCTCATGGAGCTGAATTAGGGCTTCTTGATGTAGTGTTTTAGGGTTGTGTGACATGCTTGGCTGAATGACCTACTAGAGACTTTGTTGGTTGAAGCATCCTGCTGATTGATGTAACACTATCATTCTTCTTCTTTTTTATTGTTGGCTTATCTTCCATCAATCGATTTATTTGTTCTATCTGCTTCAGTATTTTGTGCCTTAATCTGAAATGGCATAGAACATGTTCAAAAATTAACATGGTATCAGAGCTAGGAGAAGACAACGCCCAACTTATGAAATTAGGGCAGCGAAATGTGGGCTATTCTAAGGGCGAATAAGGGTGTCGTTAGCCTCATAAAAGCTGTGTGGTAGGCCGCAGGCCATACCACCACAACAAGTGACAGCATATAGTTTTACTGACAACGCATATTTTTTTTAAAAATGCTGGAGGTAACAGCGTAAGGGTAGCGTATGTGGCTGGTGTGTTGAGAATACGTGAAACAACATATTGTGCCCCAATCTGGGCTATCACAAAAACACGTCCTTTTATGTAAGATATCTAGCTGTAGCGACTAAAGCTTCATTCCACCTGTCAAGACACTCATCTGGTTGTGCGATCTAATTTATTTATTTTTTTGAGTGTATGTGGTGTATCAGCCTCCACGCGAACTTAGAATTACACTCGTTGGTAGTGAAGTAGGGTTTGGGTGTAAGAAAGGATAACAAATGAAGGAGGCTGACGTAATTCGATGTCAGATACAAGAATGGTACCCGCATTTCCACAGGGTTTCCATCAAAACTCTTCTCCATCTCTTGCCAAAGTTGTTCATGCATTTTCTGTTGGACGACATTGTTCGTGAATTTTCTACTGGACGATGGCGGTTTATTCCTCCCCTAACCTCCAGGATGATAGTGAGAAATTTGTGTGGAGGCTGTTTAACTCAAAGAAAATTTTGGCATATAGCATAATTTGTGATTTTTTAATCGATCAGATTGAAGTGCGAGGATGAATTTGCCTGAGAATAGAACCTGGAATGCTGTGTTCAGAAAGGAAGTCGGGATGATGTGATTTCAGCAGTTAAATTCTGTCACGAAGAAAATTTTATATTTCTAAGCATCAGATTCAATCTCCTGAGAAAATTTTATTACGTCAGTAATAATTTTTATAGTCTATCTCCACAGCACGCGGATCCTTGACTATTTCAGTGACCAAGATGCTGAATGAAGGCCGAGTTTGAGACTGATGTTTGGTATATCAAGGCGTGGAAGGAGCCCTAACCTTTAGCGCGGAAGCAAAGCCTAACCGCAGCTATAAGACAGCGTGGGAAATTTTTTTGTGTGTTGAGTTATAGACCTGGAAAAAGCCACCGGTTTTTCAGACTTCAGAGATAATTGTTCTTTGTGATTCGCATATTGCCCTATTGGCTCTATGTTCTTCTTGTATCGCATATCTCTTGAGGTTTTGATACGTAAGTATCTGCGGCTCATGTATTCGTGTGGACAGTATCTCTGTGGCTTGTTCGTTATAATGACCAATGTCTTGTGACTTGGTTCATATGGCTTGTCTATTATAGTAACGTGTGACTTGGTTTATATTATATGGCTATGCTGGTACCTGTAGCATCACATTGTTTTCTTTGTGGTTTATTGCCAATGATTCGATGATCTGCCTGCTAGCCATCAGGACCGAGTGGTAAGGCCATAATCTGCAGGGTAACGGATTCTCATTATTCCATTGGGGACAGGTGCACAAACTACAACTTCAATTTTCACTCACCTTCCAAGATCCAGCCAAGCGGCGAATCTTCGTGTCGTCGCAATGGTTGCTCCATTTTGCTATGCGTTATTTTATTTTTTTGAACGATATGCGGGCAATGGGTGTTGTGAGTGCCCAGCCGACAGGTAACAGATGGGTTAGTTTCGGGGCAAGGACAAGAAATATTAAGGGGTATCATTCCGCCCACTAATAAAATGTTCTCTTTGATATGGCTCCCTGTCTTTGTGAGTGGCCAATTTTATAACTTTATGACACGAAACGGTGAGATTCAAGCCGTTACAAAGATAGGCTGCTAAAACAAGTGACATCGCAGTGAAAAACAACATATGCAGATCAAGGTGAAATTAATTGAAATTGTGAGATAGTAGTGACAACAATGTAAGGAATGTTCATGTTCTAATTTCA
This sequence comes from Pinus albicaulis, assembly GCA_034641835.2. NCBI lineage: Eukaryota > Viridiplantae > Streptophyta > Pinopsida > Pinales > Pinaceae > Pinus > Pinus albicaulis. The sequence continues at coordinate 1,765,612,040 of CM076575.1, read as the reverse complement.
GTAATATGATAGTGTTCTATGCTCCAGCAAGACGGTGCCCTTGATTGTCAAAAGAACCTTGATCTTTGTGATGTCAATGAGATATCACCTAGTTTGCAATACATATTACAGTAATCAGAAAGGAAGCAAGAATGTAATATATGATTCTATGTCACTGTCATTATGACAGTGACATAGAAATTCATACCTATGTTTACAAAATTCATATTAGCAGTAAGCTTGTGACAATAACCTTAACTCAGGGAAGTGATCTTTATGTACTTAAGTGACTTGGCACACTTATTGGGACAACTCAGGAAAGTTTCCATCATGAACAACTTAGGAAGGAGGATCTTCTGGAGGTGAAGCCACAGTCCTCTAGGCAGCTGTTGGAGTTTTTAGGGCCTTAACAAAATCTGTGGGTTATGACAGAGTATGTATGACCTCACCATATGACAGATGGCAGAATCTATATCTGTGGTATCTTCAGAGGCATATGGAAAAATATATAACCATGAAGATTGATATCTTCTAATGGATATGATAAATAATGCTATAAAATCACTGTAATCCATGATATGAAAATATATGACACCTGAAAAGATGTATGACAGATATATGGCAGTATATGGCTATGATTCTTGAATGGCCTGTACAGTGGGTGAGTAAGATTTAGGCCCATGATTACAAATCCCTTTCCGAGTTAGTGTCTGGGATGCCCAAATTCAAAATAATCATGAAGGCATATATCAGAGTTGTGCCATAGGGAAGCATCACAAGCATCACAAGGGGGGACTTTCTTTTTTCCCTCAAGTATCACAATCTGATGTCTAGCAGTTGATGCATGCTGGATATATTTCTTGAAGAAGAAGATCAAGATTCCAAGGACTGATAATGGCACTTTTGCAGAGGAGCAGGCATTAAGAGGGAGACCACAACTATATATGCTCTTGAGCTAATATCATTGCTGAAAGAAAGAAGACCCTCATGGCTCAGTGACATATGGCTTCAAGGGGGAAATTCTGAAAAAGAAAGAAGCCATATAAATACCAGAGGTATCTAGATGCCATGAGTACAACATGAAGAAGTCGTTAAGCACCAAGTCTGTAAGGATGTCATACACAAAGAGTATGAGCCCATTAGGAAGGATGATGTCTGGGATATGGTCCCCAGACCACAAGACAAAGTTGTTGTCACCTTGATATAAGATCAAGCATGGATCTAATGGGAGTACTGAAAAGTACAAGGCAATATGTGTTGCTTGAGACTTTTCTCTAGGAAGGCATTGATTGAATGCACTTGTGGCCAGATATACCACCATTAGATCTATCATTGCCCTTGCTTCTATGCAAGGATGGAGTCTTCATCAGATGGATGTGAAGACCGCATGGTGCGATAAAGGAAGAGGTGTATGTGGAGCAACCTCTGGGGTTCGAAGTCCAGGATTGGGACACCCATGTCTACAGGTTGAAGAAATCCTTCTGTGGGCTGAAGCAAGCACCTAGAGCTTGGTACGAGAGGATATATAGCTACTTGATGGAGTTGGGCTTCACTCATAGTAATGTTGATCCGAACCTTTACTTTAAGGTTGATAGAGAGAAGCCTCTCATTATGGTGTTGTATGTGGATGACCTCTTCCTGATAGGTGTTGACCCTCTCATTCATCAGTGCAAGAGGGAGCTCGCTGCTAAGTTTGAGATGAAGGACCTAGGACTAATGCACTACTTCCTAGGCCTGGAGGTCTGGCAGAGACCTAGCGAGATTTTCATTTCTCAAGGAAAATACATTGTGAAGCTTCTGGAAATATTTGGCATGGTGGACTGTAATTCCGTGTCGACACCGATGGAGCTCAAATTTAAGAAGTTGAGTGGCAGCGCTGCTGGGTCTGTATTAGCAAATCCTACTTAGTATCATCAACTCGTAGGGGCCCTGATGTTCTTAGTGAACACCCGTCCAGATATATGTTTTGCAGTGAGCACTTTGAGTCAACAGATGGTTGAGCCTCATCACACTCACTGGGTTGGTGCCAAGAATATTCTGAGATATATTCGGGGCACGATAAACCATGGGCTGAGATACACTGCCGGGAGCGTGACACTCCTTGGATATACTGATGCCAATCGGGCTGGCAGTGTGGTGGATCGTAAGAAAATATCGAGATGTTGCTTCACACTTGGTTCTACTTCGATATCATGGATGAGAAGGAAGCAGAAGTCGGTGGCTTTGAGCACCACGAAGGTCGAATACATTTCAGCGAGTATGGCTTGTTGTGAAGCAGTCTGTGATAACCAGAGTGGGATTCACTAGTCCGAGAATCTCGTGTTCCATGATCGATCCAAGCATATTGATATCAGGTACCACTTTATCCGGGATATGCTACAGCGAGGCACCGTAAGGCTCGATCATATAGGAATTGATGAGCTATCACAAAGCCCCTGGGGAAGGTCAAGTTCCTAACCTTCTGTGAGAGTCTTAGTATCGTGGAATGACCCTATGATGAGGGTCTTGTTGGACGATGAGCTCTGGGAGCTCTGGGGGGATTTGGGGATAGCTTTTCGGAGCTATAAGCAACCACAAGGCTAGGCTTGCCGAACCTTGTTGGTGTGATTATACCCCACCGTTGTGATGATTGAGTTGGTTCACCTCTCATTATCTGTGCCCCGTATGCATCCTACCCATTGAGTTCAGGGCTCATGGGAAGTACCTCTCATTTGGCCAGTGAGGTGGGAAAAGCTAGAGACTAGTAGCAAAGAATGATGGATGCATCAGAGATTGTTGTACTCTCTATCTAGGATGGCATGATCCAACCACCTGATCTGAGATCAAGTCTAGTGAGGTTTCAGACCTCCTACTAACTTCGGGTCAGATAAACCAACTTCGGGTTGGTATAAGACTCTTTGTGAGTCCTATAGAGGTTTTGGACCTCAGGGTTGAATCTGTCAACTGAGAATGATGTCTTGGTGACTGATCCACTTCTGTTCTGAAATAAAGAAGCTAGCAAAGCAAGTTACGATGGGATGACGCATGATGTTTGGATTGCACAAGTGGATGGAGTTCTCCCTAGTTGAGAGGGAGTGTTAATTTTGGAAAACTAGGTCAAAACTCCGGGTTGTGCTATTCAGATGATGATCCCGATATTTATATTGGATTCCCCTTTCGGAGAGGTGTAAGATTGATCTAAAAATCATCTCGATCAGATGAGAAAAACATGTATTTTGAATTTATTCCACTTATGTGCTAGGTCGGCCTGGAATATAATATAGACTTAAATGTCTTAAAGGACGTATCACACACCCCCACAGATGATTATAAATAGGAGAGTTTTGGAGATCATTACACACACATTGTGTAGAGGAAATTATCTTCTCTCTTCTTGGTGCATCTGTGTTAGGGCTTTCTCATGGAGTTGAATTAGGGAATCTTGATGTAGCGTTTTAGGGTTGTGTGACACGCTTGGCTGAATGACCTATTGGAGACTTTTCTGGTTGAAGCATCCTGCTGATCGCTGTAATGCCATCATTATTCTTCTTTTCTATTGTTGGATTGTCTTCCATTGATTGATTTATTTGTTCTATCTGCTTCAGTATTTTGTGCCCTAATCTGAAATGGCATAGAACATGTTCAAAAATTAACACTTCCCCAAAATGTAATGCTTCCATTGTCGGCAGGCCTGTACAAAGGAATACATCTCTTTGTCATATGTGGGATACTTTTAGGCTGTGTCTGAAAGTGTCTCACTATGATATGCCAATAGATGCCCCTGTAGAGTAAGTACTTCCCCAATAGCATAGCCAAAGGCATATGTTTTGTCGCTGCAAATCTGGTAATGTGAGCACTGGTGCATAGTAGAGGCGATGCTTCAACTCTGTGAACGCCTTCTGTTGAGAGTCAGACCAAAATAATTTTTCTTTCGCTCCTCCCTTGACTCAAAGGCAAAGTGATATGAGAGAACCCCAACACGAACCTATAGTAGAAATTTGCAAGACCCAGAAATTTGTGGAGTTCTGTTAAAGTGATTGGGGCTAGCCAATCCTAAATGACATGGATCTTGGTTGGGTCCACATGCACCCCCCGCTCATTAATAATGTACCCCAAATATTGAACCTGAGTCATGCCAAAAGTGTATTTATCCAAATTGGCACACAACTTGTGTTGACGCACTGTTTGGAGGATCCGTCGAATGTTGTGGAGGTGATCTTCCCAACTCTTGCTGAAGAGTAGGATGTCATTCAAATAGACCACCACAAATGAGTTAGTGAATGGTCGCAAGATTTCATCCATCAACCTCATGAAGGTTGCGGGAGCATTGTCAACACAAAAGGCATGACGATCCATTCAAAAAGACCCTCATTGGCTTTAAAGGCAGTCTTCCACACATCGGAGGGTTCGATTGGTACCTGGTGATACCTGGATTTCAAGTCATTCTGACTGAAATATTTGGTCCCCTTTACTTGGTCCAGAAGGTCATCAATCTGTGGGATCGGATATTTATTCCAGACAGTGATCTTGTTCAACGCCCGATATTCAATACAAAGTCTCCAAGTCCCATCATTCTTCTGCACCAACATGATCAAGCTCCCACATGGCGATGAACTCAGTCGAATGTGACCTTTCTACAAAACTCCTGAATTTGGCTCTTAATTTAGTCATTCTCCATAAAAGAGCACTGATAGATTGGTCCATTGGGTAGCGGTGCTCTTGGGGTCAGATCGATGGAGTGTTTGACCTGAGAGTGCAAAGGCACCCCTGAAGGTGAGGTGAAGATGTCCCCATAATCCTCCACGACCTTGTCCATCTGTTGTTTAAGTGTAGAGGAGCCATGTCTAGAAGTTGTGGCCACAATATGCTACTTGCCCTGAGGGCGGATCATAAGGAAAAAAATCTTCGGGTTTGGGAAATGAGCTTAATGCATTGCTTCGCCATGATCAAAGAGATGGCGATAGGTGGTGCTACATCAGGTATCCTGTACAAATTATTGCCCAAAGTAATAATAACAACACGAGGTCGAGACTCATACACAACATGTTGCTTCCACAAGTATGGTTGGCCTAATAATACATCACAAACTTCAAGAGGAACAACATCACATAATACCTCATCTGTGAAGGGCTTGATGTTGTCGGGAAGGCGGCGTTGTTGTTTGATGAGGAGATCTCGTCCTTGGTGAAGCCACCTAATGGTGTATGGTTGTGGGTGTGTTATGATCGGAAAGCCTAGCTGCTTCATGACCTCTGCTGAAATGAAATTATTTTGGCTCCCGTTGTCGACAGTGAACTCCAGGGGGGAACCCTTCACCCACATTTGGGAATGGAAGAGGCGCTCCCCCTCCTCTGGATCTTCGGGTTCTTCCTTCTGGATCTTGGTGGTGGCAACAATGTCAATAGGCTCTGCATCGATAATATAATTCCCTTTGTCATTCCCCTTGTCAAGTTCTGACTCAGAGTCGGAGCATGCATCTGATTCAGAAGCCTTCGTCTCGGCCATCGGTGATTGTTTGGCTTGACACTCACTTGTTTTTTGAGTGGAGCTATTATGGAAGTCACATAACTTTCTTGTGTCCTTCTTTGGCTTCGTGGTGTTGTTATTCACTTGCGGCTTCAACAGGTTGTCCTGGGGTGCCCTGCCTTGCCATTGTCCTTTGTTTTGTGGTTTGGGAGCCTCTTTCTCTTGCTTCTAATTCACAGATCCAAAGTCTTGCTTCTGCTATTTTAATTTCTTCTCAATCTTGGCAGCATACCGGTATGTTGCACCAAGCGAGGAGATGTCGAGGAACTCAATTTCCTCCTGGATATATCTGTGCAGAAAATTGTGGTACTTAAGCACCAAAATGTTTCTCTAAATCTTTAATTCCCAACTTTGTACGTGGGGTATGGAACATATTGGTCAGCTCATCAACATCTTGACCCCTTTGTTGCCGCAACGTAGTCCATTGGATGTACTTGTCCTCATAGCTCCCCACGAGGTAGTATTGTTTCTTGTTTGCATCTTGAAAAGAATTCCCGGTGGGTGTGGGCGAGAACAGGGAGGATTCCCCCTTGTCCTCTTGCTCACAATAGGTTTCCCACCAGTCCTTGACAAGGGGGGCGACTTTGAGGAGTGCAAAAGTAATATTTTCCCGATTGGAAAAGTCGTGAACCGAAAAATATCCTTCTAATAGATTCAACCATCTATCTACGACGGTTGCATCTATTTGGTCCTCAAATTTGGGAATGTTGAAGTTAACTTGCACCTTAAAAGGAGTGATGCCTCCAGAGTGGTTGTCGAATAAATATTCGTCGTCGTCGAAGGCTTTGGGAAAATTTATCCATCATCGCATTCCTTTAATTCTTGAGGGCCTCCACGAGAAATATTTTGATAGGATCTCGTGCTTCCTCGTCTTTCTTTTCCTTCGCCATGGGAGGTCAACGGGGTTTGCAAGGCTGATATTACAAGGGTTCAACTAGATCAAGCCCTAACTCCTTATACCTCGATCTCGTTGGGGACATGCAAAGAAATATTTTGAAATAACAGACCGCTCTAATACCACTGCTCCAGATTTATGCAGGAACGCAATAAAATAAAAAAATAAGCATAAACGCATAGATGAAGCAGCAAAATATACTTCATTTCATTAATATCAAATAATTGAAATAAGGTTACAGACAAAATGGAAATAAACTAGCTCAGGCGATGGTAGCTTATCTCGTAGCAGATATGTGGCGGCTACATGCCTCTGAACTATGTTACAATGAGGCTCGAAGGCTTATTTATTATTGAGAAACAATGGAAAACCCTAAACATCTAAAAACCTAACCTTAGGAGATGAAGCACCAAAACTGTGGGCCTTGTTTGGGTAAATTGGTATATCAACTTCTCGGGGTCGTAACTTTGGCATACGATCTCTATTTGACATGCACAATACCTCGTTAGAAATATCTACCCGAGGAATACAACTTTCAAGTGACCAACATGTGTTGATGACCCATATTGCTCCCAGTTTTCCCAAAAAAACGTCGTTTAGGACCTCAAAACGGCTCTGGAAGTTTAGGGCCCGAAAAAATGCCAAAAATAGTAAATTATGCTACAATTAAGGAAATTGGAAAAAAATAAATTAATTAATTTTAAAAAATAAATAAATATATATAAATAAATAAAAAATAAGAAGAAGAAGAAGAGTAATGGCAGGGCCCCAAGTGGAATAGGCAGGTGGCCACCAATATCCACCTAGATCAATCCTCCCCCCTTAGAAAGCAATGGTCTCCATTGTGTTGATTTCCTCCATGAGATGAGGAAGCTTCTGTTGAACTCGGTCCCTGGTGAGCCCCTTGCCTTTGTGATGGAGTTGGCCAGTTTTGACAACCTGATATAGTTGGATCTTCTGCATGCGAGTGTTCTTGATCTGATTTTCCATGATCCGATCAATTGTGGTCGGATCCATGCAGTCGAGGTTTAGCTTTGTTGGTTTGAGTTGTTCTACCATGTCTGATGTGTCCAGTAATGGTGGAAAGTAGGACCAAAGGCGGTCCACATTGAACACTGGTGCAGACCAAGGAATGGTGGAATACTAAGCTCGAAAGCATTGTGTTAGGATATACCGACACATAGGAAATAGTTAAGAATAACTTAGTCTAGTGTATGGTTAGGTAAAGTGTGTTTCTTTACCATGTACATTTGTAACTTATAATCCGATGGTCATGATTTGTAGTGATCCAACGGTCACGATTTGTAGTGATCCGACGGTTATCTCTCTCCTTGGTATTAACGACACTTGATCCGTGGCTTAACACCCGATTGGTCCATCATCTCTATTTAAAGAGTATGGAGGGTCATTTTTCCGGTAACTGTTTATGAGAGAAACATATGTAACTTTTATTTTATATTAATAAATTGCCTGAAGTGGTTGCATTGGCTCAGGCTATGAATTGTTTCCCTCTTTGGGGGTTTTAACCACGTGATTACACTGGTGTAATGATTTGTGATCTGTTTGTGAGCGGTGACCTTTGGTTATTGATCTACGGAACTTACCCTGTAAAATCCTACATGGTATCAAAGCTATTTTGAGGGACACATCCGTTGTTGATCAAAATTCGAAGCCGATTTGACTGCATGTGAATGTTGTTTTGTAGATCTACTATTTCTGAACATTTTGGGGCTTGGATAACTGCTCTGTTGTGTCCGAAGCGTCTATTATAGTGAGAATTGCCTTTCGTTTCATGCGAAAAGGTTTATAGCTGCCCAAGTTATGACAGTTTAGATCTTGAGGTATAAAGCATATGTTTTGCAGTTATATTTGTTAATAGTTCTGCATATTTCGGGTCCCTCTGTTTATTTTCATTTGTTAGGTTTTATTTATTTGCCGGATCTATACTCTCTTCTCTGTGTATGCTCTTTGTTGTGCGCTGCATGCGATCTCGGCAAATCAGAAATAGGAAAAGGGATTTTTTTTGCTATGTATGCTCTTTCCCCGCGTTTTTGTGCGATCTCAAGAAATCAGAAATAGTGAAAAAATTGATAGTTACCAGTAAGGCTAACCGAAAATCTAACATTCTGCCATAAGGGTTGCATTTTTTTTTTGTCGGTTTTTTATGTTTTTTGTGCAGGAAAATGAAAATGAAAAAAAAAAACCAACCTTAAACTTCCTCCTTTCATACAATAATAAAATCCTTTTACTATCTCACTTGGTGAGGAGTTATTTTATGATAATAGAGGTCTTGGGTTCAAATCGCTTTCTCAAGCTTCTTTTGTAAAAAGTTTTTGTTAAAAGGGGCAGAAATTTTTTTAAAGTCGCACTTCATCCCGTTCCTATAACTATTCGGCATCTTTAACTCGTTTTTTAAAAAAGGCATAAATTCTTTATCCGAAAGCCGTTTTTCGAGCCGTTTTTCTTTCAACGGCCTAATTTTTCGATATCTTTCCATTGGAGCAGTTAGTTTCAGCTTTTTCTCAACTTCATTTAAAAAAAAAATGTAAAGTACATGCCTGATTATTTTTAACAGCACCAATTATTTCCAATGGCTACCTCACATGGTAGATATACTTAGAAGTAAAGGGCTTTATTGAATAGCCACAGGTCAAGAAACTAAACCTTTCGATGATGATAAAGTTCCTAAATGGGAAAATAAACAAGATCAAGCACGAGGGTTGATAGGAATGTCCATTGCTCAAGATCTTCGATTTCACATCCTTGACATTGACACCCCTTATAAAGCCCTGGAAAAGCTAAATACTGTTTTTGGCATTCAAAATCAAATAAGGGCCCACCAGCTTGAAAATGAGTTTCTTACTTAGGACCCCAATAATTTCTCCTCTATTGAAGATTTTTTGTCCAAATTCAAGACCCTTAGACTTCTTTTAGAAGGGTGTAAGGTCAAAAGGGAAGATGGTAGCCTCATCTATTGCATTCTCGCTAAGCTTGGCCCTGCATACTCTGTATTTGTTTCCAACTTCCATTCCACTAGAGAAGTCATCATCTCTTTAGGAACCACCTACCAGAATCCCTCTTTTGATTCATTTTGTGATTCTTTGATAAGAGAACGAGAAAAATCTTACACCTTGGTCTTATCACTTCTGGAAACGCTTCTAAGAAAGCCTTAGCAGCCCAACAACAATCATATCAAAAGAATCCCAAGAAGCAGTATCCTAAAAAGTATGGTCCTAAACCAAACAAGGGTCCTAAGCAATTTCAGTCGCAAACATAAAAATCAAATCACCAAAATGATAAAGCAAATAAAAACAAAGGGAAGAAGACCGATAGACATTGCAATTTTTGTAATCGTGATGGCCATATCGAGTCCAAATGTTTTAAGAATATGGAAGCCTTAGAAGCAACAATGAAGAAGCACAACATCAATTTGGGGCACTCTTCACCTTCATCTTTAGGAATGGCACTTTTTGCTTGTGGTTGTCAAGCATCAAGATATAGTTATGCATTAAATGTATCTTCCTCTTCTCCTTCTCATGAGTGGCTCATTGATTCTGGAGATTCTTACCACATGGCCAAAAATAAAGCCATGTTTTCTTTTTTAAATGATTGTAACACCAAACATATTTATGTTGGTGATGATAGATCTCTTAGTGTTGTAGGATCTGGAACCATTCGTCTTGATAATGGTCAGTTTAATGATGTACTATGTGTTCCCACCTTGTCATGCAACCTTCTCTCTGTTTATCAGATAACTCATTCAGGTGAAGGGAAAATAGTAGAATTCTCACCTCATGATGTTGTAATCAAGGACCTCAAAGATCCTCAACATATTTTAGCTACTGGCATTGCTGATGATTCCACAAGGTTGTATAAGTTTGACAACTTTGGGTCACCAATATCCACCTGGATCATTAAGAGAAGTATAATTTCAGGCTATAAAATCCTTAGTTTAAATAAATCAACATTTCAACCTATATTAGAACAGAGCATCAGGGCATAATGCAATTGTTGATTATCACTAGTAAACAATGTATAAGAAATAATAAAGTTCATTAAATTTCATGAATATTAGTTTATTTTTTTAAACTTAATAAATTTCAATAAACAACAGTGTAGTCATGTGCCAATAAGAAATAGCAGACAATTCCAAGAGATAAACAAGTCAAGCACCAACAAAATATAGGAAAAAAATTGTAGTGGATATCAATCATATGAAAAGGCCACTAAGGAAATAAAGATTGAATGTTTAAAAGAAATATGCATTGAGACTACCAAAACCCTAATTTATATAAATAAACATTTCAAACATGAATATCAATCATATGGAAAGGCCACTAAGGAAATAAAGATTGAATGTTTAAAAGAAATATGCATTGAGACTATCAAAACCCCAATTTAATTAAATAAACATTACAAACATGGATATCAATCATATGAAAATGTCACTAAGAAAATAAAGATTGAATGTTTAAAAGAAATATGCATTGAGACTACCAAAACCCCAATTTAAATAAATAAACATTTCAACCTTAATATTATAACAGAGAATCAGAGCATAATGCAATTGGCTAAATTCAAGGACAAAATGGGTTTGATAGAATATATAGTAACATGTTTTAGAACTAAGAATTTTGACTTTAAAAAATATAAATTCTAGATTTACATTAACTTATAAAAAAAAATAGAACAAATATATGAAAAGGTTTGATAGATGGGAGAGCTTTAAGCAAAACAAAGTTGAGAGAATAGGGTAAACTAGAAATTTATGTAAGAGACAGTAAAATTCAATAAATTTCATGTATAATTTTTTATTTTTTTAAAACTTTGTAAATTCATGGCAACATTTTTTTCATTTTTAAAAACTGTAATATAAGACACCATAAAAATCAGTAAATTTCACCAATAACTTTTTAATTTGTTAAAGATTAGTAAATTTCATGGAAGTATTTTCACATTTTAAAAAACTCATAAATGAGGAATTAATGTAAGACATCTTTACTCACAATAAACCATAGTTTAGTTATTTATGTAAAAACTAGAAATGCATAATAAACACAAATATACATATATGTAAATAAAAATAATATTGTGATTGATACAAAACGAGGAACACTCACCATAATTCATTTCTGAAATGTTGTTTGTGGTTTCAACTCGGATGATACTATGTTGTGATTTCCTCTCCACACTTTCCAACTGAAACTCAATCACAGTGTCCTCACTCAATGAAGATGAAGCATTCAACAATTCCAACTGAAACTCAATCACAGTGTCCTCACTCAATGAAGATGAAGAATTCAACCACAGTGCGCTCCCATCCACATATCATTTTGTTTCAAAAAAAATTGTGCGCCACTACTGAGTTTCAAATTTTAGACGTAGAGGTGAGATTAAATGTGTTAGTTGAAACTTCCACGTGGTAGTGCATGAGACAAAAAACGGAAGCCAAACAATGCAGGGAGTAACAGAGACCGCGCTGCGGGAGTAACGAACTCAAAGTGGGCCCATCGGAGTACACGACACAGAAATAGGCAAGAGAACGGTCACTGGCAAAGAGAAGGCATAGAAACCAAAGGGTAAAATGTCCACTACTTAAAAACCATAGTTATACAAGTCGCCCGACCAAATTCTATTTGGTTCAGAGTAGCTTCACTATTCATGGTTTATAATTTATTACATGGATTTGTGAATTTGGGTGTCTGGTAAGTGCAGCAACTCTTAAAGGGATAATAGATTATTGCAATATCACATGTAGGAAATGGAAAGGCTAGATTATTGCATTATCACATGTAGGAAATGGAAAGGCTGAGGGATTGCAGGTAGGAAATGGGATTTAATGATGAGTTAGGAAATTTTCCATTTTTAAATTTGAGTATGGTTTAAAAAGTAAGGAAAGAAAGAATTTGAGCACCAAATCTTGAAGTTGAATTTTTTTTATAAAAGTAATTAATTTTTTAAATAGTTGAGATAAGAATTTGAGAATGAATTTTGAAGTTAGTAAATTTTTTATAAAAAGTAATCTACTCTTTAAATATATTTATATTAAAAGGAATTTTAGAAAAATATGTTCAATTGTTTAATTTTTAAACATATATTAATTAGAAGAAAAAAAATTAGATAAAATTAGAAATAAAAATGGATGTAGGCAAAGAAGGAATTTTCGGAGGGCAGCATGTTGGGCCAAATGAAGTTGATAATTTGGGGCAGTATCATAAAGTCAGTGGAGGAAATTTGGCACTCCATCCACATCATTTTTGAACAGAAAGAGTTGGTGGACAAATGCACAGTGGCCATTGAAAAATCAAATCATAAATTATGAAACATGCCCATCACAACCCCTAAAATCATAAAATTCCTGAACTCCAAAACCAACTGAACTGGAAGGGCTGGATATACAAGACAGAACATCAACTACATTAGAAGTGAGAAAGGTCCTCACTAAGAGGAATTTAGTAAGACAATTGGATAAGTGTCGTGAGTTGGACATGGCCATGAGCAAATTCCTGAACAAGATTGAACCCCTGGTGGAAAAATTATTTCCCTCACTGTATGTAATCAATAACAAGCTAGTCCAAAGGGGAGATTATATGACCAAACTCAAAGAAACAGTTAAGGATACTGCCAAATTCACCAGCATCAAAGGAAAGATGACCGGGAAAGTTGTCTGGGACCTCTTGAACAATGACATCTTTATTCAACATGAGCTGAAGCATGTTTTCCTCACTAGACCCACATTTAGAAAATACACAGAGGTGGATGAAGTGTACCGACAGGTCATAGACACGATAATTCCCAGTAAAAGGGAGTGGAACAAGTTGTGTATTTACCAAGATTGAACAAGCATGGTGGACACCTCAGCACAATCACCGATTGATCAGAAATGCCAGCATTGGATCATCCTTAATGATCTAGTAGAGGTGGCCCAAAAGAAGAGCCAGATGTCAGAGCCACCCATCGTTGCCTCCAAGACAATTTTTGGATTTACGAAGAGCCGCATGAGTTTTGCATTCTTGAAGAGTTACCAAAATTAATTCTACAGGCAGTGTTTGTCAGATATTTTCTTGTTCGGGCCTTGCATGGCCACACTTGTCTAAAATTCAATTTGTTTGTAATTAATGAAGTTTTCCAAAGTAGACTAGGGCAACCGACTCATGTTTTTAGTTAGACACTGCTTGAAGTTTCATTATCAAGGGTTGGATATTGTTAGCCCCTGCATTGCAAGAACTACTATATTGGAGCATTGTAATTTTGGAGTTGGACATCCATAATCAAAAGACTGTTTTCAGGATTCTTGAGCTATGTTAAAATGGTGACGTGTTACTTCTCTGTTCTAAATGTTTCTTTTGTTTTCCCTACTGTGCATATGTTCATCTAATTGTAAATATAACATTTTAGATTAAGATTTGTTGTCGAAGCACCTTAAGTCTGTCTATATTTACAATATTAATGTTTTCTGCTGAAGTCTGATTAAATAATTCTTAACTATTTTTTAGTCACTACTAAACCTTCATACTTCTTTCATCTCATAATTCATACAGATCTAAAGATCCATTTAGCGCAGTTAGCTTTCCCTGTGATTCTCTTGATGTTGATGTGCCATTCCATCCTTTTGACTCCATAGCCCAATGGATTGGTTTTACAGCTCTGTCTGTCCAACCACCCAAACAATAAAAAAAACAACCCTCACGATTTCTGTAACTATCCTAATATAAGCACTTATAATTATCAAGTTAAATCATAAAAATAGAGAGAGCCCTCTTTGAGTCTAGGAAGGCTAGGTCCTGGACTCCAAAGTGGTTTGATGTTTTCCTCTGTCGTTTATTCTTGCCAATCTTACAAATTACAGAGTGATAACAAGCAGCAAAGTATATAGGCCTTATTTCTTGATGTTTAGTTTGGAAATGGCATAGGCAGTGGAGGATCTTATGTACTTCTCGACATCGTGTTGAAGGTTCGGCCAATAGAAATACTTCTGCAGTATTGCCATTGTTTTTTCGATCTCGAAATGTCCAACGACCCCACTGTAGTGTGCTTCCCAAATAATCTTGGCAAGCTCGCTTGAAGGAACACATAGGTGTCCCAAGCGTCATAACACTACATCCTGGAGGTGAAAGTTCGGAACTTGGTTACCCTCTAGGAGCGTCGGGTATGTGTTGCCGAATACTAAATCACTTTTGTAGAATTGCGGACAACCCAAAGTCTCGTGCCCACATGAGTCGAGCACAGTGGTTAACGCCACGATCGGTAGTCGGCTGAGGCAGTCTGCAACATTATTGGTGTTTCCATTCTTGTACTTGATGTTCAAATGGAAATGTTGCAAGTATGTGGGCCATTTATGATGGCGATCTTTCAGAAACTTCCCTTATGTCTGTATGAACTGTAAGGGTCGGTTATTTGTGTGGATCACTGTTTCCTTTTCCAAAATGTAATGCTTCCATTGTCGGCAGGGCTGCACAATGGAATACATCTCTTTGTCATAGGTGGGATACTTTTGGGTTGTGTCCGAAAGTGTCTCACTGTGATATGCGACTAGATGCCCTTGCTAAGTAAGTCCTGCCTCAATAGCATAGTCAAAGGCATATGTCTCAATCTCAACTTGTCGTTGCAAGTCTGGTAATGTGAGCATTGGTGCAAGGCAGAGGTGATGCTTCAACTTTGTGGACGCCTTCTGTTGAGATTCATACCAAAAGAATTATGTTTTCGCTCCTCCCTTGGTGACTCAAAGGCCGAGTGATATGAGAGAACCCCAACGCGAACCTGTAGTAGAAATTGGCAAAACCTAGAAAGTTGCGGAGCTCTATTAGAGTGGTTGGGGTTGGCCAATCTCGAATAACCCGGATCTTGGTTGGGTCCACATGCACCCCCCTCTCATCAATAATGTACCCCAGATATTGAACATGGGTCATGCCAAAAGTGCATTTCTCCAAATTGGCATACAGCTTGTCTTGTCGCAGTGTTTGGAGGCCCTGTCGAATGTGGTGGAAGTGCTCTTCTTAACTTTGGCTGAAGATCGGGATGCCATCCAAATACACCACCACGAATGAGTTAGTGAATGGTCGCAAGATGTCATCCATCAGCCTCATGAAATTTGTTGGAGCATTCGTCAACCCAAAGGCATGACCAAACATTCAAAAAGACTCTCCTTGGCTTTTAAGGCAATCTTCCACATATCGGAGGGTTTGATTGGTACATAGTGATACCCAGACTTCAAGTCAATCTTGTCGAAATATTTTTCCCCCTTTAGTTGGTCTAGAAGGTCATCAATTCGTGGGATCAGATATCTATTTCGGCAATTGATCTTGTTCAGTACCTGATAGTCAATACAGAGTCTCCAAGCCCTATCCTTCTTTTGCACCAACATGATTGAGCTCCCACAGGGCGATGAACTCAGCCTGATGTGACCTTTCTACAACAGCTCCTGAATCTGCATCTTGATTTTGTCGTTTGTATGGAGGTTGTGGGCATAATCTTCTTCTTGCCCTGAGGGGCGATCATAATGAAAAAAAAATTCCCGGTTTGGGAAATGAGCTTACTGCATTGCTTCGCGGTGATCAAAGACATGACGGTAAGCGATGCTACCTCCTGTATCTTGTACAACTTATTAGACAAAGTAACAATAACAACGTGAGGCTGAGACTCATACACAACATGTCACTTCCACAAGTATGATTGGCCTAATAATACATCACAAAATTCAAGAGGAGCAACATCACATAATACCTCATTCGTGAAGGGCTTGATGTTGTAGGGAAGGTGACATTTTTGGCTGATGCGGAGATCTCGTCCTTGGTGAAGCCACCCGATGGTGTATGGTTGTGGGTGTGTTGTTATCGACAGGCCCAACCGCTTCATGACCTCTGCTGAAATTAGGTTATTTTAACTCCCGTTGTCGATAATGAATTGCAGTGGGGAACCCTTCATCCAAATTTGGGAATGGAAGAGGCGCTCCACCTCCTTTGGATTTTTGGGTTCTTCCTTCTGGATCTTGGTGGTCGCAACGGTAGCACTGGGCTCTGCATCAATAATCTGCTTCCCTTTGTCATTCCCGTTGTTGGGTTTTGACTCAGAGTTGGAACATTCATCTGATTCAAAAGCCTTTATCTCGGCCACTAGTAATTGCTTGGCCTGACACTCACTTTTTTATTGAGTGGAGCTCTTATGGAACTCACACCACTTTCCAGTGTCCTTCTTTGGCTTCGTGGCGTTGTTCTTCGCTTGCGGCTTCGATGGGTTGTCCTGGGCCACCCCGCCTTGCCCTTGTCCTTTGTTTTGTGGTTTGCGGTTTGGGAGCGCCTTTCCATTGCTTCTGATTCGCAGATCCAAAGTCTTGCTTCTTCTGTTTGAATTTTTGCTCAATCTTGGTAGCATACCGGTATGTTGCACCAAGTGAGGAGATGTCGAAGGACTCCATTTCTGCCTGGATGTATTCATTCATAAAATTGCGGTACTTAAGCACCAAATGTTTCTCTGAATCTTTGATACTCAAATTTGTGCGCAGGGTATGGAACAGATTCGTCAGCCCAAGCACATATTGATCCCTTTGTTGCCGCAACGTAGTCCATTGTATGTACTTGTCCTCATAGCTCTCCACGGGGTAGTATTATTCCTTGATGGCATCTCGAAAATAATTCCAAGTGGGTACGATCGAGAACAGGGAGGATTCCCCCTCGTCCTTTTGCTCACAATAGGTTTCCCACCAATCCTTAACATGGGGAGCGACTTTGAGGAGTGCAAGAGTAATCTTTTACTGATTAGAAAAGTCATGATCCGAAAAATATCCTTCTAATAGATTCAACCATCTATCTACGATGTCTGCATCTATTTGGCCCTTAAATATGAGAATGTTGAAGTTAATTTGTACCTTAAAAGGAGTGGTGCCTCCAGAGTGGCTGTCGGAGGAAGATGTGTTATTGGTGGGTAACCTTCGAAGAATATGGGCAAAGTTATCCATCATTGCGTTCTTCTGTTTCTCGAGGGCCTCGAGCAATATTTTGATAGGATCTCCTACTCCCTCGTCTTTATTCTCCTCTGCCATGGGAGGTTGTTGGGGTTTGTGAGGCTGATCTTGCGAAGGTTCAACGAGATCGAGCCCTAACTTCTTAGATCCCGATCTCGTTGGGAACATGCAAAGAAATATCGAGAAATTAGAGCAGACCGCTTTGATACCACTGATCCGGATTCATGCAAGAACATAATAAAATATAGAAATAAACATAAAAGCAGAGATATAACAAAAAATATACTTCATTTCATTAATATCAAATAACTGAAATAAGCTTACAGACATAATGTAAATAAAGTAGCTCGGGTGATGGTAGCTTATCTCTGAGAAGAGATGTTGCGGCTACATGCTTCTGAACTATGTTACAATGAAGCTCAAATGCCTATTTATTATTGAGAAATAATGGAAAACCCTAAACATCCAAAAAACTAACCCTAGGAGATGAAGCGCCAAAACTATGGGCCCCATTTGGGTAAATTGGTACATCAACTTCCCGGGGTCATAACTTTGGCATACGATCTCTATTTGGCACACACAATACCTCGTTAGAAATATCTATCCGAGGACTACAACTTTCGAGTGACCAATATCAATTGAAGACCCATGTCGGTTTAGGTTTTCCCAAAAAAAATCTTTTAGTGCCTCAAAACGGCTTCAAAAGTTAAGGACCCGAAAAACTGTCAAAAATAGTAAATTGTGCTACAATTAAGGAAACTGAAAAACTGAAAGAAACAATGGCGGGGCCCCAAGTGGAATAGGTGGGTGGCCACCAATATCCACCTGGAGCATTAAGAAAAGTATGATTTCAAGCTATAAAATCCTTAGTTTAAATAAATCAACATTTCAACCTATATTAGAATAGAGCATCAATAATGCAATTGTTGATTATCACTAGAAAACAATGTATAAGAAATAATAAAGTTTATTAAATTTCATGAATATTTTTATTTTTATTTTTTTTAACTTAGTAAATTTCAGTAAACAATAGTGTAATCATGTTCCAATAAGCAATAACAAACAATTTCAAGAGATAAACAAGTCAAACACTAACAAAATATAGGAAAAAAATGTAGTGGATATCAATCATATGAAAAGGCCACTAAGGAAATAAAGATTGAATGTTTAAAACAAATATGCATTGAGAGTACCAAAACCCCAGTATAAATAAATAAACATTTCAACCTTAATATTAGAACAGAGCATCGTATGAAAAGGTCACTAAAGAAATAAAGATTGAATGTTTAAAAGAAATATGCATTAAAACTACCAAAACCCTAGTTTAAAATAAATAAACATTTCAACTTTAATATTAGAACAGAGTATAGAGCATAATGCAATTGTTGATTATCACCACACAACGTGTAAGTTGGCTAAATTCAAGGACAAAATGAGAAAGTAACATGTTTTAGAACTAAAAATTTTGACTTCAAAAAATATAAATTCTAAATTTACATTAAGTTATATATATATATATATATATATATATATATATATATATATATATATATATATATATATATATATATGAAAAGGTTTTATAGATTGGGGAGCTTTAAGCAAAACAAAGTTGGGAGGTTTATGTAAGAGACCGTAAAGTTCAATAAATTTTATGGATAATTTTATATATATTTTTTAATTTTGTAATTTTAATGGAAACATTTTTTCATTTTTACAAATTGTAATGTGAGACACCATTAAAAATCAGTAAATTTCATGAATAATATTTTAATTTATTAAAGATTAGTTAATTTTATTGGAGCAATTTCACGTTTTTAGAAACTCATAAATGAGAAATAAATGTGAAACATCTTTGCTCACAGTTCAATTATTTATGTTAAAACTAAAAATGCATAGTAAACACAAATATGCATATATGTAAATGAAAATAATATTGTGATGGATACAAAACCAAGAACACTTAATCATATTTCATTCCTGAAATGTTGTTTGTAGTTTCAACTCAGATGATACTACGTTGTGATTTCCTCCTCAGACTAGCTGAAACTCAATCACAGTGTCCTCACTCAATAAAGCATTCAACAACAGTCTCTCCAATCCACATATCACATATCATTTTGTTAAAAAAAATAAAAGTTGGGCCACTTCCACATATCACATATCATTTTGTTTAAAAAAAAAATTGGGCCACTTCTGAGTTTCGAATTCAAATTTTGCACGCCTAGGTGAGATTAAATGCGTTAGTTGAAACTGGACGTGCGGAAGCCAAAAAATGCCTCAGCCATTCCGTCTCATGGAGGGCAGGTGCTGGCAAGCTCAATCATAAACAATAGTTTGTGGCCTGCCTCAGGCTGTGCAAATAAGTTGGGGTAGTATAGCCAGAATTCAGGCATCTCAAGTGTTGATATTAACTTATGTTGCATGAGTTTCTGGTATGCTAGTATTTAGGGTATGGGGAAAAAGTATTTGGTATGACTAGAGCTTTTGTCTAAATTTACAAGAAACCTCAAATTGGAAGAGGCAATAATATAATATATTAAAATTTAATATATATTAAATATCAAAATAAAATTATTTATTTATTTCCATATAAAACTTGTCAATTAAATTTTATCATGCAGATTCCATCTTGGAATGCAATGAAATATGTAAGAGATTAAAATTTGAAATACTAGAAAAAATCAAAATATTAACCCATCAACAACTTGTCAATGAAATTCCTTGCAAGCAAAGAAACATGCAGATTCCATCTTGCAATGCAATGAAATATGTAAGAGATTGAACTTTGAAATACTAGAAAAAATCAAAATATTAATCCATCAACAACTTGCTAATGAAATTCCTTGCAAGCAAAGAAACATGCCGAACTCCTACACCGAAATAAAAAGAAGACTATTATTGCTTGATTATTATGTGATTTTATGTAACATTATATTATATTCAATTTTGAAATTCAAGTTTGGAAATTTATAAAATGAAACTGACTAACACGCTACTCTTTCTCTCTCTGACCATCATTGTAATTTGTTGAATCTTATCATTAAAGCTTCAAAATAGACTTCAAGAAAGTAGACTTATTTGCAATTGTAGAACTTCTATATTTTGTTGAAACCTTTTCTACATCTCCACATCTCTGTCGCTATATCACTTAGAAAATACACAAATGGTACATTCTCTGCTCAAAATAGGTACCCAAAACGTTAAAATTTTGTGTAGTGAAGCTCTCGAAAAGCTCTCAAAGATTTTGGAAAGTTTCCTACCAGTTTCGTGTAGTGAAGCTTCCGAAAAGCTCCAAAGTACCCTTTGAAGCTCCCAAATATTTTGGAAAGTTTCCTACCAGCTCCCCGAAACGTGGGAGAGTAGAGTATGTGCTTTCCAATAACTGGGAGGGGTACCCAGTTACTATACTATACTAGGTACACACCGCGATTCCAGATTGGAATAAGCGAGAAATGAAAGAAAAAGTGTTGTTGCGCATGTCTGTAAAGGACAACATCATTCCTCACATTCGGGACTCTACATCTTCAAAGCACATGTGGGAAACTCTCAAAGGTTTGTACGAAACTACTAATGCAAACCTTTGAAAGTTTCTCACGTGTGCTTTGAAGATGTACAGTCCCGAATGTGAGGAATGATGGTGTCCTTTACAGACATGCGCAACAACACTTTTGCTTCACTACATTAAATTGAACAAATGCAACACACAAAAAGTGAGTCAACGCTCACAAAAAACTTGACCATAGCTCAAAGTCAACAGTACAAATTTATAGCACTTGCACTCACCTAATCTACCTAAATTGGAGGCAACAAACCTGACCTGGTGGAACTAAACTCTAATTTAAAACTCCCGTTCAACAAACCATAACCAAATCTATTTCTACATTATTCTAGATTATTCTCACATCCTCCCTTAATGGAGAAATGGATTTTCTACAACACCTAATTTACTTCTAAAAACTTCAAACTTGAGTTTACCAAGAGGCTTGGTAAAGATATCAGCCATATTATCCTTGGTATTACAAAATACTAAATCAATTTCATTTGATTCAATCTTCTCTCGTATAAAGTGGTATTGCAGTTCAATGTGTTTTGATCTGTCATGATAGATTGGATTGTGTGCTAATTTGATAGCACTTTGATTATCAAAATTTATGCATGTTGAACCACTTTGCTCCTCTTTGAGATCTGCAAGAATTCTCCGCAACCAAACAGCTTCACAGGTGGCATTGGTCAAAGATTTGTACTCAGATTCTGTCGATGATAAAGAAACAGTTGGTTGTTTCTTACTACTCCATGACACAACCCCTGATCCTATATGAAATGCACAGCTAGAGGTAGATCGTCTGTCATCAGGATTTCCTGCCCAATCTGAATCAGAAAACCCTGTCAGTGCAACATCAGATTCATCAGTATACATAATACCTAAATTGATTGTTCCTTTTAAGTATCAGAGAACTTTCTTTGCAGCGTTCCAGTGATTTCCTGAAGGCTTAGCCATAAATTGACTAAGGATATTGACTCAGTATGAAATGTCGGGTCTGGTAGTGGTGAGATAGTTCAGACTTCCCACCAATTGACGATATAAAGTTCCATTTGCCTCTTTAGTTCCATCTTCTTTGTACAACTTTGCATTTTGTTCTAAGAGAGTTGACATAGCTTTGCAATCACTCATATTGAACTTTTTAAGAATTTCCTTTGTGTATTTACTTTGAGTGATCAATGTTTTACCAGGCTCTCTCCATACCTCAATTCCTAAGCAGTAATGCAATTCACCCAGATCTTTCATTTCAAATTCTTGAGACAACTGAATTTTAATTTCTTCAATTAACTTGTAAGCACTTCCTGTGATAATGAGATCATCCACATATAAAGATATTAAAGCAACATTTCCATCTTCATCTTTCTTAACATATAAGTTAGGATCATTTTTGTTTTTCACAAACCCATTATGATGAAAGAAGGTATCAATCTTTACATACCATGATCTCGGCGCCTGTTTCAAACCATATAAGGCTTTTCTTAACCTGCAGACTAGATGCTCCTGTCTCTGTTTGACAAACCCTTCAGGTTGAACCAGATAAACTTCTTCCTTTAAATCACCATTTAGAAAAGCATATTTGACATCCAATTGATGTATATTCCAATTATGTTTTGTAGCTAAGGCAATCAGTACTCTAATTGTATTCAATTTAGCTACTGGTGCAAAAGTATCTTCATAACCAATTCCCTCCTGTTGAGCATATCCTTTTGCAACTAATCTCGCCTTATAAATTTATCAATGCTACCATCTACTTTAAATTTAGATTTATACAACCATTTGCTTCCAATTGGAATTTTGTTTTCAGGGAGTTCAACTAATTCCCATGTTTGATTTTTCATAAGAGAGTCATATTCATCATTCATAGCATTTCTCCATTGTTCATGCTCTTTAGCTTGTTCATAATCAACTGGTTCTACAACATTCATGATATTAGACATCAAAGCATAATCTATATACCTTGCAGGAAGTTGGGTTTGTCGGGTTGACCTTATTGGTGCTACAATACCTGTTGGAGTTCCATCCATGATTCTCCTGCTTTGAGGTGAATCTTCCTCTCGTGATGAATCACTGCTGTTGGATGTGCTCATGCTGCTTTCATTCTGATCTTGAACCTGTACCTGTACCTGTTCTTGCTCCTGTTTAACCAAAGTATCAATTTTGACATGATCATCATTAGATATATGCCAAGCATCATTCGTTGTATCACTTTTATCAGCATGCTCATGAAATACCACATCTTGACTTGCAAGCAGTTTATGTGAACTGGGATAAAACAGTTTATATGCTTTCTGATCTGTACAATATCCAATGAAAACACACTTGATTGACTTTGCATCAAGCTTTCTTCTGTTATCCTTAGGAATATGTGCAGAGGCAGTACATCCAAATACTCTTAAATGACTGACATCAGGTTTATAACCATAAAGAATCTCAAAAGGAGTTTGAAAAGCTATTTTTTTAGTGGGACTTTGATTCTTCAAATAAACAACAATATTAATGGCTTCTGCCCAGAAACCATTAGAAATGTTTTTACCTTGAAGCATACTGCGAGCACACTCCACCAATGTTCTATTCCATCTCTCAGCAACACCATTTTGCTAAGGAGTATGGGGTACTGTGAACTGTTGTTGGATCCCATGAAGTTTACAGTCGCTGTTAAACACTCCTGATTTATATTCACCACCCTGATCTGATCTGAGAATTTTAATGTATTTTCCTGTTTTCTTTTCAATCAAAGTTCTGAATTCTTTAAAATACTCAAAGAAATAACTTTTTCTGCGTATGAAATAGACCCATGTATATCTAGATCTATCATCAACAAAAATAACAAAGTAGGAAGAACCACCAAGTGACCTAGTTTGCATAGGTCCACATACATCAGTGTGAATTAATTCAAGTATATCATATTGTCTTTTCTCTGTACGAATGGGAAACTCCTCTCTATGTTGCTTACCAAGTGCACAAGCTTCACATCGTAAATGTTGACTCTTCATAACAGGAAGACCTTCAACCATTGTTTTTTTTTGCAACAACAATAAATCATTGTAATTTAGGTGCCCATACCTGTGATGCCATAACTCTGTTGTTGACGTAGTTGTGGATGTCAATGCAACATGACGCTTCATCGTCACATCCAATTTGTACAATCCACCAACCCTATTACCTGTGGAAACAACCTTGTAGTGGTCCTGAACATCTTTCACAATACACCCAAATTTACCAAATTCCACTTTTAAACTATTATCAGTGATAGTTGAAACAGATATCAAATTCTTTTTGATAGTAGGAACATACATCACATCATGAATCTATCTCATTTGTCCATTAGGTAAGTACACACTTATTACGCCATAGCCTTGGACTTTATGTGACCTGTTATCTCCTAGGTAAATGTGTGTGCCATCATTTTTCTCGTAATATTTATCATACCATTCTTTATTACAATTCATATGAGCTGATGCACCAGAATCTATGAACCAAGCAGTCTCATTATTAGTTTCAGCAGACAATGCAGTATCAAAAGAAACAATTTAAGATTTTTAAATCCATCAGTAACTGAAGTGTCTATGTTCATGAAATTTCCATTATGCCTTCTATGTCTCTGATTTGATTCATGATTCTTTCTTCTTTGATTCTATAGCATTGTTTAGCTAGATTTCCAGGTTTTCCACAATAATCACATTCAATATTTCTCTTAACATAAGAATCAAAGATGCTTCGGTAGATGAAACTGAGGAGTGGGATTCTATTCCATAATTCTGAAATGTTTTTCTGCATCATTCTGCATCAGTTTGTGTGTGTATTTAAACTAGGAAAAATAACAAAGATTGACTCTTTAGTCTCGTGTAAGAATTGTAGATTCTCAAAACTTGGGGTCTACGAGAAGACCAGGGTAGAAAGACTACATGCTAAGTCTACTTATTGTAACCTTTGAAGGCAGTTGCCCACTTCTTAATACAAACTCATATCCGTTCTTGTAAAAAAAAAAAAACATAAGAATCAGGATGTGTCATACCTTTCTGCTTTGCTTGAAACCGGCCTTTGTTCCTGTCCCATGGTCTTCCTCGGAATGATCTTTTACCTCTTGCAACCAACGCCAAATCAGAACCGTTTGAATCCAGTTCAAAATTTTTCATTCTCTCTTCTTCTTGAAGAAGAATTCCAGCCAATTCATCAAGTGTAGGAGGTGTTTGTCTAGCTGAGAGTGCTGAGATAAAGACTTTATAGTCTTGGACTAAACCCTTCAAAGCAACAGTTACTAAATCACTACTAGACACTTTTTCACCAATGTCACCAAGCTTATCACTTAAGTCTTTAATTCTAGAAATAAAGTTGTTGATGCTTTCATTGGCTTCCATTTTGATAGATAGTAGCTTCGTTTTTAAAAATAAAATGCGGTTTGCATTAGTAGTTTCGTACAAACCTTTGAGAGTTTCTCACGTGTGCTTTGAAGATGTACAGTCCTGAATGTGAGAAATGATGTTGTCCTTTACAAACATGTGCAACAGCACTTTTGCTTTCATTTCTCGCTTATCCCAATCTGGAATCACGATGATAGCAGTAGGCTTGGGCTCGTCACCTTTGACAATCATCCAGAGGTTGTATGCCTCGAGAACGGTGACCAGCGTAAATTTCCAATTGACGTAGTTTTCGCCATCAAGTTTGGTGGATTCATTTAAATATGAATCAGCAAGAAGATTAGCCATTGTTTTCAACAGTAATGACCAGATTCAAGGATCTAAGTATCAGGCCCAAAAATACTTGCAAATGGACTCTCTAAGGTATCAATTTTCGCTGACTTAGGCTTGCTCTTACACACAACAAGCGCCACACAAAACAACGCCACTCTATGTTGGTCGCTTCTCCAGGCAGCTCCTCTGCTCATCCAAGCCTCTATCAATGCTTCAACATGAAAGACTCGGTGATTTTGAACACAAATTCAATGGGCAATAGACTTTCTGTCACTAGGCGAAACAATGATCTCTTGACAAGGCAAAACAAAACATACCAATCTTCACACAATCTAGATTGGAAATCACAAATCTAGCCTCTCAAAAAACACAGTCACAATCTCATAGATGAGTGCACCTAGAAAACACATGGTTCTTAAACTATAAAAGCGATTATACCGGCTGAAGGAATTATGCAAGCCGTTCTCAGCGTTGACGAATGAGCACCGACCGCGAATGATTCAACCCCAAGCGGAAATCCGAAAATGAAACAGTGTCAGCTCTATGTGAATATTTATTCTATGCACTCCACCAATTCTGCGCAGGCCTGTGATTTGGGTTTGGCTGCGAGAGAACCCAATTATGTGAGTATCAGATACCAAATCGGTGTCTTTACCCACCTGCTATTGATGGCAGACCGCACAGCCTTCACTCTTCTATAGTGTCGCTGTCACTCACATAAATACCATCTGAAAACTTCCAAATATCCTTCTTCTTCACGTGACAAGGCAGCAGATCGAGATACACATTCAATATCGTTGCACTGCATTCGGGGAAGTATTGCTCACTGTATAAAGTTGGGCAACACGCAGCAAAAAAAAAATGGAGACTACGCACAGCAACTGAAGCAAGGCAGCAGCAAAAAAAATCGGGCAACAGTGGGGAGGCCATGAAGGAGCGTAGCAAGCTCAACGACACAGCAAACACCACAGCTCTGATACCATATTAAATTGAACAAATGCAACACACACAAAGTGAGTCAAAGCTCACAAAAAACTTGACGATACCTCAAAGTCAACATTACAAATTTATAGCACTTGCACTCACCTAATCTACTTAAATTGGAGGCAACAAACCTGACCTAGTGGAACTAAACTCTAATTTAAAACTCTCATTCAACAAAACATAACCAAATCTATTTCTACATTATTCTAGATTATTCTCACACTCTGTTGCTATATCACTTAGAAAATACACAAATGGTACATTCTCTGCTCAAAATAGGTACCCGAAAGGTGACACTCTGCTCAAAATAGGTACCCAAAATGTCAAAATTTCGTGTAGTGAAGCTATCGAAAAGCTCCAAAGCACCCTTTGAAGCTCTCAAAGATTTTGGAAAGTTTCCTACCAATTTCGTGTAGTGAAGCTTCCGAAACACTCCAAAGTACCCTTTGAAGCTCCCAAATATTTTGGAAAGTTTCCTACCAACTCCCCAAAACGTGGGAGCATAGAGTAAGTGCTTCCCAATAACTGGGAGGGGTACCCAGTTACTATACTATTAACCAATTTGCATCCAGTTTTATGGAGACATTGCTACCGATGAAATAGGTAACCGCACTGTTACCTACTTTTTTTTGGTAGCATAAAAAGCACCCGATTTTGAAAAGTGGTGATGCAGAATCACCTTTTTTTTTTAAGCACATTTTTTACACTTTAATATTTTTATTTATGAAGTATGAATATTTGTTTTAAAATGTTAGTGATTTTCATGCTAATTTTGAAACGTATTGATGCAGCATCAATATTTTTTTTTTTAGAGCGGTGATTTTCATGCTGATTTTGAAACATATTGATGCAGCATCAACCTTTTTTTTTTAGAGTGGTGATTTCATGTTGGTAATAAAACACAAAACTTAGATATATATATATATATATAAAAACAATAAAAAAAAAGTGAATTAACTCCTCGTGAAAATTTGTAAAATTAAAATAAATAAATAAATAAATAAATAAACAAAAACAAAAACAAAAATATCTTAAAATTATATCAAAAGAAATGACAAAATTTGAAAACACATAATTTAAAGAAAAAAACAAAAAAATTAATCAAAAAAATTAAAAAAAAAAACATAAAAAAAACATTTTTTTAAAACTTATTAAAAAAACCATATTAAAAAGTTTAAAAAAAAAAAATTTAAAAATAATTAAAATTACAAAATTAAAATTTAGATTAAAAAAAAATTTAAAAAAAAAAATTAAAAAAAAAAATTTAAATTTAAAAATTTAAATTAAAAAAAAAAAAAATAATAAGAAAAAAAATAAAAATTTTAAAATTTACGCAAAGAAGAGGGCCATAAAATGAAAAACACTTTCATTAAAAAACAAAAAAAATGAAAAAAACCACGTGCAAATAATTAAAAAACAAATATCCATAAATTTATTGTGTTTTTTTTTTTAATGAAACAATTTATAAATTTTGAAAATGAAAAACTAAATAAACTAAAAGATTAAAAATAAATAAATAAATTTTAAATTTTAAAAAATAATTAATATTAAATATTAAATTTAAAAACAAAATTAAAAATTAAAAAATTAAAATTAAAACAAATTAAATTTAACATAATAAATAAATAAATAAAAATAAAAAATAAAAAATAAATTTTTTGATCGTGGTGGCACTGCCAATCGGCCTCCCGCCTAGGTGGTGGCGGAGGTCGGCCACTGGGCGGGCAAGCGATTTCGAGAATCGGCCTTTCGCGCCGGGAGGCCGATTCCGGGAATTGCCAGCGGCGGGAGGCTGATTTTGAGAATCGCCTTGAGGCTGATTCCGGGAATCACCCTCCCGCGGTGGGGAGGCCGATTTCGGGAATCGCCCCTGAGGTCGATTCCGGGAATCGCCCTGCTGTGACGGGGAGGCCGATTCCGGGAATCGCCTTTCCGCGGCGGGGAGGCCGATTCTGAGAATCACCCTCTTGCGGCGGGAGGCCGATTCCAGGAATCGCCTTGAGGTCGACTCCGAGACTGCGAAACTGATTCCGGACCGCCTCTCATGGGCGGAGGCCGAGCTCGGGAATCGCCCTCCCGCTAGCCGAGAGGTCGATTCCTCGAATCGCCTCCCGTCATGGAACTTCATTCCCTGGACTGCTTCTGTGGCAATTCCTTAATCGCCTCGTGGCGATTCTCGTGACCCAGCCTCCCACCGGAGGGCGATTCCCGACCGCCACGGGCGATTCCCTTTGCTTCTCAAGGCAACTCGGGTGGGGACGCCGACATAAGGCCACCTCACAATCAAAAAATTCCTTTTTTTTTTTTTTTTTAAATTAATTTTTTTAATTTTTAATATATATATAATTCAAAAAATTAATTTAATTTAATTTAATTTTTTTTTTTTTTTTAATTTTATTCATTTTTTTGTTTTTAATTTTTTTTCTAAATTTTGTTAATAATTTTTATTAAATTTTGTATTTTTTTTATATAATTGATATATTTTTTAAATTTTTTCATATATATATTTTTTTATTATTAAATTTTATGTTTAGTTTTTTTTCATTTAATTTTTTAAGATTTAATAAATATTTTTTTTTTTAATTTATTTGAATTTAATATTTTTTAATTTTTTAGTATTATTTTTTTAATTACATAAATTTTTTTTATTTTTTTTTATTTCAATTAAAATTGTGTATTTAAAATTAAATATATATTTTTTTAATTAATTTGTTTTTTGATTTTTTTTTTATTTAATATATTTTTTTCAATTTTTAATTTTTAATTGATTTTTAAAGTTTTTTAACTTTTTATTTTAACAATGTTTTTTTTTTCAAGATATTTAAAATTTATTTTTTATTTCAAAATTGATTTGTTTATTCATTTATTTATTAAAATTTAATATTATGTTGTTTAATTTAATTTGTTATTTTAATTAGTAGAAATTTTCGTAATAATCACGCATACAAGCAACAATTAAAAATGCTCATCACGGACTATGTGAGAGATCGTATCCAGACATTAAGTATAAATAGATGAGATGGCTCATCTCTACATCTATTTATACTTAATGTCTGGATCTGATCTCTCACATAGTCCTAATGATGAACCACACTGGTTGGTTCGAAACGCGTCGACCTCGCTCTTTTGCATGTGATTATTAATGTAAAAGAATTTGTTATTTTAATATTAACCTTTTTTTTTAAATTTAATAAAATCTAATATATATATTTTTAATTTAAGTTCTTATATATATATATATATATATATATATATATATATATAAAATTTTATAATTTAAATTTAATTTATTTTTTAAAATTTATTTGTTTTTTTAATATATATTTTTTTAAATTTAATATTTTTATTGTATTTTATTTTTTCTATTTTTTTTATTTCTAAATTTAATAAACATTTTCTTTTTCTTTTTTAAATTTAATTTCTATCTTTTATTTTTTATAATTTCTTTGTCTTTTTTTCTTTTTTTTTTAAATATTTTTATTTTGTTTTTATTTTTATTTTTTTATTTCTATATATTTTGAAATTTTAATCTTTAAATTTTTTTTTTTTCCTTAAATTTTAGGTTTTTTAATGTTTGAATTAAAAATTTTATTTTGTTTTTATTTTTATATTTATTTTTTTATTTCTATATATATATATTTAAATTTTAAGCTTTAAAATGTTTTTATTTTTTAAATTTATTTATTTTTTCTTAAATTTTAGGTTTTTTTAATGTTTGAATTTTAAAAATTAAAAAATGTTAATTTTATTTTTAAAAATGTAAAAAATATGACCAATTTTTATTTATTTATTTATTTATTTTAATTTTTTTTTATTCTAGCATCAACTGGTTTTGTTTTGAGGGTGTTTTTTCAATTTTTTTCAAGAAACAATTTTGTTTTTAGCATAATTTTATAAAATGTTAAAATTTGTTCTTCAAAAAAAACGTGCGTTTTGGAATACACTTCTTTTTTCTTTTTTTTTTTGGGATGTTTTTTCATGTTTTGAGTCTTTTTGGGCTAGAGTTCCTGTTTTGAGATCAGGTTACCTATTTCATCAATAACAATGTTGGAGCCAAAACAACATTAATGGTGACAAGATGCTCACAAAAGAACGAGCAGCGAGGAAGGAAGCCCACAAGGAGGAACTATAGGATTTCCAAGAAATGTTCATGGTCCTCAGTGTGTGGACAGACTTCAAACGCTGAACGATAAGATTGATTCCCTTTGAAGGAAATTGAAAGAAATGCAGCTCAAGAATATTCCGCCCTCCTCAGCTTCAGTCCCATTATCATCTTCAGTCAATTCAGTTAGCCACCCAAGGGTCGATCTCAACCTGAATAAGACACTGGTAATAATGAACACAGAGGAGAAGTGCGTAGGTTCAATGCAAGCTAAATTTCATTGTTTGAAATTTTTGTAATCCCTCTTAAATTTTGTAAAATTATAGTTTTCTATAGATTTTTTACTTGTAGAACTTCTCAAATAGTTATGAATAGAGATGGGTAAAAATATAGTACAAATTAGTTTGGAAAATAATAGAAATTTTAGCAAGATTATGATAAAATTTGATAAGTAGTTTTAAAAATTTAGGTTGTAATTGTTAAATTTCAGAATTTTAAATATCTATAAATATTAATAGTTCTAGTATATGGTGTTATATATACATCATGTTATGTATCCATTGCCATATGGACTGTTTTATCTGTTATAATATGAAACAACATTTTTTTCTCTTGTGAAAAAAAATTATTAATAATTCTAACTCTAAATCTATTTCCACTATAAAACAAAATCAAACACTAATTTTTATAATTGTTTTTACCAAATTCAAACCCCAAAAAATAAAATAAAAAATAAAAAATTAAGCAGCAAAAAATGTGATAACTGATACGTAAACAAACAGAGATCAGCTGGTTTTTGTTTACATCCCTCGGGGGACGTAATAGTTTGGGCTGGCAAAATGATCGGACAGTCTACAGTGGTAGCGGACGTTAGGGGTCAAGTTTCTTTGGTGTCTCTCCTTTCTTCTTTTTCGCTTCCAGTTTGCTAGCTTTTGTTCTTTAATGTCTAAATCTCTACGCGGACATTAGAGGTCAAGTTTCTTCGGTTTCTCTCTTTTCTCCTTTTTGGCTTTCAGTTTGCTAGCTTTGGTTCTTCTATGTCTAAATCTCTTAGTTTAATGTTCGTGCACATATTCGTTTGGAATTGTTATTTTCAGTGGTCAGAAGGAAATGGTTGTATAATCTGGTTACATACAAAATTTTTTGCCATTTCTATGTTGATTTTTTGCAATTATTTTTTATATTGTGGCATGTCAATAATATTGGAGGATATATTGCTGATAATATGTACTGTTTTGTTAAAGATCAATACAAACTCAGTGTTTTTCTCTTCTGAAAAAAAAAATGTGATATGTGATACCCTATGTTGCAAGAGTGTCGATAGGCGAAGCTGCTAAAAGCTTTGCCCAAATTTACAAAGAACTTCAAAGGAGCAATAATATATTATATTAAAATATAATATATATTAAAAATAAAAATAAATTTATTTATTTATTTCCATCCAAAACTTGCCAATTAAATTTTATTTTGTAGATTCCATTTTGCAGTGAAATATGTAAAACACTGCTTCGAAACAATGTGAAAAAAAAATCAAAATATTAATCTATTAACTTGCTAATGAAATTCCTTACATCGAAGAAATATGTGGAACTCCAAAACAAAACAAAAAGGTTATTATTAATTGATTATTATGTGATTTCATGCAATACTATATTATATTCAATTTAGAAATTCAAGTTTGGAAATTTATAAAAATGAAACTGACTAACAAGCTAGTCTTTATCTTTTTTACCATTATTGTAATTTGTTGAATCTTATCATTAAAGCTTCTAAACTTCAAGAAAGTAGGCTTATTTGCAATTGTTGAACTTCAAGATTCGCAACAGAAGCTGCCGAGGAATGACTAACAATTGTATATATTTTGTTGAAATCTTTGTTATATCTCCACATATCTGTTGTTTTACAGAACCCATGCAGTCCAGCTCCCTGACCTATCATGTATCACTTAGAAAATAAACAAATAGTACCTTCTATGCTCAAAATAGGTACCAGAAAAGTGAAAATCTGCTCAAAATAAGCACCTGAAACATCAAAATTTGTTAGAGTGAAACTTCCTAAAAACTCCCAAGTATCCTTTGAAGCTCCCAAAAATTTTGAAAACCAATAACTAAGAGCGATGCCATGTTACTATTGTGATAAAACTACGGTGATAACGGATTACAATACAGGTACCGGCGAACTCCAATCAACACCATTCTCTGTCTACGCTTAATCTGAGCAAGCGAGTAAGATTATAATGATGACTTCTTCCTGCCAGTAGTTGACAGTGTTCATCACAGACCAATTGGTTCCTGGGACATGCCAGTGGATTCCTCACACCCAGTGGCTATGTAAAACTTCCAGTGTATCTAAAAATGTAAAATATGACACATTATGAAAACTAATCAATGTGATGATTATTAACTTTCACTATAACTAAATTTTATAGATGATAATTAACTTTCGCTAAATAATATATTTTACGAGTATCTTTCAGTAAATTATATAGAGCTTATTTATTAAAAAAATTTGACTTTTTAATTGTCATAAAAAAAATATGCAATTAATTAGAATTATTTTATTTTTTTTTATTTGTATATTAAGAATTATTTAAAAATTTTCAACTTTTTATTTCTAAGTTAAAAACTAAATAAATTTATAAATTTTATTAAGAGACTGATTAAAAATTTTTAACATTTTATTTATATGTTCAAAAAGAAAAGAAAAACACAATTACCATAATTTCTCTTGGGCTATCTTGTTAAGTTAAAAAATTAGATAGATGATCTTTTTCTTACAAGTTACAAATAATAAGAAATTTGAAAATATATTTTTTTTTATGAGAGAGGAGTTATTTCATTTTAATATGTATATGTGCTTTGAAAATTATGATAATCGGCCTAGATCCATCTTAACTTTGAATCTATCAAGCACCAAAAGGGATCAAATCTATAGAGATGCAAACTTTTCCTCAAGTTTTGCACTGAAAAAAGAGGTTTGCACTTCGAGGTCAAACTATTTTCTTTTACTATTCTTATTGTCACCATTGTCAGTTTTGTCATATTTTCATATCGATTATATGAAAATGATAGTTGAAATCGTAAACCATTTAAATTTTTCGCTCACGATGTTGTAGTAAACATCATACAATTCATGCAATCAATGTACATTATTCCCCTGGAATCAATGCACGTTGCTAATCAAATCACTTTGAAATTAATGTACCATCATACATCCAATTACATCAAATAAAAAATCAACATATACATTGAAATCAATGCATCTATTGCAAGCAATCAAATAAGATTAGAAATCAACTTCTACAATAAAATCAATGCATCTAATGCAAGCAATCAAATAAAATTACAAATCAACATCTACACTCAAATCAATGCATCTAGTGCGAGTAAGCAAATAGGATTAGAAACCAACATTTAAATTGAAATCAATGCATTTAGTGCAAACAATCAAATATGATTAGAAATCACCATTTACATTGAAATCAATGCGAAATAAGATTAGCAGTGACCATCTACATTGAAATCAATGAATTTAGTGCAAGCAATGAAATTGGATTATGAATCATCTACATTGAAATCAATGCATTAGTGCAAGTAATCAAATAGGATTAGAAATCACCATCTACATTGAAATCAATGCATTTAGAACAAACAATCAAATAGGATTATAAATCATCTACATTGAAATCGGTGCATTTAGTGCAAGCAAACAAATATCATTAAAAATCACATCTACACCAAAATCAATGCATCTAGTGCAAGCAAACAAATATCATTGAAAATCACATCTACACTAAAATCAATGCATCTAGTGCAAACAATCAAATAGGATTAGAAATCACCATCTACACTGAAATCAATGCATCTAGTGCAAGAAACATTCTCCTCCCTCTCCCCCCTCCATCTATATCTATATCTCCCTTCTCCTTTGTCTCTATATCTCACCCCCCCAAACACACACTCTCACTCCATATCTATTAATCTCTTTGTCCCTCCCTCCCTCTCTCCATCTCTCTCTTCACCTTCCATCTATATCTCTATCTTCCCCTTCTCTCCCTCTCCCCAACTTTTATCTCTCTTTCCTCTTGTTGTCCTTATCACTCCCTCTCTCTCTCCACCTTTCTCTCTTTTTCTTTCTTCTTACCTCCCTCTCTCTCCCCCTCCAACTCCATCTCTCTTTCCCTCCCTCTCTCCACGGTCTCACATCCTCTCTCTTCTTCTCTCCCTCTCTCCCCCCTCCAACTCCATCTCTTTATCCATCCCTCTCTTGTCCTTCCTCTCTCTCCCTTTCTCTCCTACCCCCCCCCTCTTCCCCACTTCTCTCTCTCTCTCTCTCTCAATGTTACTACTATATCCCTCCCCCTCTTCCTCTCTCCCCCTTTTTCTCCATCTCTCCTGTCTCTTTATCTCATCCCTAAACATGCACTCTCTCTCCGTCTCTCTCTCCCCTTCCCACTCTCTATGTCTTTCTTCTTCCCTCCCTCTATCCCCCTCCAACTCCATCTCTCTATCCCTCCTTCTCTCCTCTCTCTCATATCTCCCTCTCTTCCCCATCTCTCTCTCCTTCTCTCACTATCTCCCTCCGTCTCTCCTCTCACCCCCTCCATCCTTGTGTATCCCTCCGTCTCTCCTCTCACCCCCTCCATCCTTGTGTATCCCTCTCCCTCTCTTCATTCCTCCTCTCCCCTCTCTTTCACATCTCCGTCTCTCCCTTGTCACTTCCTCTCTCTTTACCTCTATCACTTTGTCTTTGTTCTTCCCTCCCATATATATCTAGAATTAATATATATCATGATATATTAATATATATTACAATATAATAAATTTAATATTATATTAATCCAAATTTATTAAATTTAATAATAATATTAATATTAATAAATAAATATTAATATTAAAGTTTAATAATGATTTTTGGGCCCATATGCTTTACCTAAATAAAACCTCTTTTATTTATTTTTATTTGTTTACCATACATCTTTTATTAAGTTTAGTATATAATTAGATGTTGATTCCTTATCATATTTTATATATTTTTATTTATTTACAATACCTATTTAGCCCATAGTATTAATAATAATTTGTCCTATGATGGTATTTGGCCCATAGGTTTCACCTACATAAAACTTTTAATGAGTTTTTGTAAATATATAATTTATAGAGTAAACATAAAAAAGGGAATTAAATATAATAAAAGATTTTATTTATTTACCATATATTTAATATATTTTTTATTTATTTACAATACCTATTTAGTCCATTGTATTAATAATAATTTGTCCTATGGTGGTATTTGGCCTATAGGTTTCACCTACTTACAACCTTTGTTAATTTTTTGTAAATATAAAGTAGTTTATAAAGTAAATATAAAAAGAGGGAATTAAGTATAATAAAATGTTTTATTTATTTACCATACCTCCTTTTAATTACGCCGTAAGGCGTCCTTATTTGAAATCAAATTTCCTACCTACCTATCTGTCCTATTGCTGATCGTCAGATTCTTTGTTAGACGATTGAGAAACGCTCAGCCATAGATATAAAAAAGTTAATAAAAATAACTAAAACCTTTGATATGGAAATGGAATCCGCATTTGTAAGGGGCACCTGGAAGCCGCATTTCCTGCAGAGAAGTGGGCACATGTAAGAATCGGGCTGTAGACGTGGGCCACATTTGGTGCAGACATACTCCTTCCTGGGCACCTGGAAGCCGCATTTGCTGCAGAGAAGGGACACGCAGAATCATCCTCCTTCCCAGCTGCATTCGCTGTACACATGGCCTACACACATCTTCGTTCCTAGATACCTCGAAGCAGGGCACCTGGAAGCCGCATTTTCTGCAGAGAAGGGGCACTTGGAAGATTGAGAAGCGCTGATGAGACGGAGAGCTGCAACCGGAAAACAGTTTAGTAGTTATTAGTTAGGTGTTGGTAGTTCTGAGAATTTCTTTGAAATGTGTTTCTGTCCTTCATTGTTCATCTATTCCTTTTGTTATTTGTTTCTTCCGTGAAGAGCTGAAAAAGGCAAGGCTGTTGCGTCTGAGTGCCGCTGAGTGCTGAGGACTTCCACTGAAGTCAAAAAAGTGAAGTGCTGTTTCGTTTGGCTGCAATTACTGGGTCGCTGTCGGAAGGTTTGAAGCTGCAAAGATTCACATCTGGCCAACTACATGGTTAGTAAACAATACTCAATTCTTCATATGAGGTTTTTGTATTGATCTGACCCATTTCAGGGTTTTCAGTTCTCACGAAGGCATCCTCACTTAGGTTAGCTGCTGGGAGAAGGGCTACAGAGAGGGTTTGTCCGCACAGAAAATTCCTGTAGTTAATAAATAGTTGATGGAACAAGTAAAAGTTAATATTAATTCCTAACTGGTTCGAAATGAAGCTGACCATATATAAAGGCTTATAGCCATGCTGCAACCGTGATTGAAGGATGTTGACACTGCTTTTACAAAATATTCTTTTGATTGCTGATGGAGTGATGCCGTTTCACATCTTGTGTCCATCTACTGTGTCAGTCTTCTTGAACAGAAATTTATGTAGCCATTTGCAAAGAAAAGTTGGGTTTTTGTGTATTTTACTTCTGTTATTGGAAACAATTTATCCTAATGCACTGTGGCAAATGCTTTTGAAATTGTTCCATATTTTCTTATGTTAGATCACTGTTTCTGGGTTACAATCTGCTTTAAACATACAGGGGTGCATTGCTGGTGTCTTCACATGCCAAATTCTATCATACTCTATAGATAGGTAGGTACAATCCTCGTTTGACCTAAATTGCTCATGTACATTCAACTACCTTGTTGATAAAAGGCAATAAATGGCTTGTTATTTTGTAGTTAATGTGCGGCTTTGTATATGGTTAAATCTAATCAGTATATAATCCTAACACCTTTATTGCCCAATAACATATGAGTTATTTTTTGCCTTCATACTTCGGATAGTGATAGTATCCCTAGAACTAACAACTGTTTGGTCCAATGAATCCTTTTTTTTTGGAGGTTCTCCCAACTCAATAGTTCTTGGAGGACATATATGGATCCCCTGTTTTGATACCCTGCAGGTGGAATAGTCCTTTTGCATGTAGACAACTAATTAAATCAGTGAGCTCTTTCTTACTTATTTTGTGTGAAGTTGGCATGGCCGGGTATGTTCACTATGCCTAATGATTCGCTTGAAAGGTACACATTCTGTCATACTCTATAGATAGGTAGGTTTAAAGTAGTTAGTGTAATGATTATTTAATCCAATCTCAATGCACTTGGTAATTCTGCACCTTGAACATTATTCAAGTTCAATGAAATATGGAATCTGTAACTCTTTATGGTTTGAAACACTTTTGCTCCCATACCTACTCAAATCAACCTTGAGAGTTGAGAATAATCACCACAATACTACTCA
Organism: Pinus albicaulis; assembly: GCA_034641835.2. NCBI lineage: Eukaryota > Viridiplantae > Streptophyta > Pinopsida > Pinales > Pinaceae > Pinus > Pinus albicaulis. The sequence goes on along the minus strand of CM076575.1, from coordinate 1,765,573,984 downwards.
CACAATTCAACAGAAAGGTGGAGACATAGGAAAATAGAGGTTGTTTTGTTGGTACAGGGCAATCAAGGAGAGATAGGAAAATAGAGGTTATTTTGTTGGTACAGGGCAATCAATTCCTAATGAAATTGAAGTCTGCAAGTAAATTTGGAGGAGAGATTTCATATTTCGTCAATAACCGCTTGAGTTAACCATCTGAGCTCAAAAGGTTCAATTGCACACTTAACAATTTGCAACAAGTTGACAATGGGTGGATTACGTAAGAGTTGCCTCTTACCTTTCCCACACTGTGGGAAATGCTTTCGAAATTGTTCCATATTTTCTTATGTTAGATCACTGTTTCCGGGTTAAAATCTGCTTTAAACCTACAGGGGTGCATTGCTGGTGTCTTCACATATTTTCTCTTGAAATAATGATATGATCAGTGTTAACTTAATATTCACTACAAAATGATATAAAACTTGGAAAATGTTAATACCCTGCAGGTGGAATAGTCCTTTTGCATGTAGTATAAAGATAGAGCTCAAATTCAAGGGATTAGTGTTTTCCCCTATGAATTGCTAAGTTTTTGCAATTTATTTTAGAACATTCTTGGTTACCAAAGAAGCAATTGGAACAAATTCCATTTTGCATTAGGTCATCATTAAAACATTTCCTGAACCTGTAGGAAATAATCCCATCCACTGTGTATCTTCAAGAAATTAAATTCTAGACTTTCTTGACTTGATGATGTTATAGATATAGTTACTACCATTGGAAGTATGGCCTTCTACCAAAATGAAGAACGGATTAAAGTTTACCAAATGCTTTTGAACACATCTCAACCCATTGCACAGTTTGCTAATTTGTATAGGATAATGTCAATCAGACACTATGCAGTGGGTACATTTTCAATATTTAGTATTTTACTATAATGATGATGTTTTCAACATGGAAGCCGGAGCTGTAGCCCAACTGGTGAAGGATGACAGTTTTCTTTCACAAGCCTCAGAATCTCTCATTTTGATGATGTGGAGGAGATAGCCTGAGAATCTCTCATTTTGTCATGATGAGGAGGAAAATGACAGTGATGCTACTACTCTGCTTTGGGCTTAAAGTCCCTGAGAATCTGTAAATCTTATCAACACCATGAATGATATCATTACCTTTTTTATCAGTGCAAATTGCTGGTGTCTTCACATATTTTCTCTTCAAATAATGATTTGATCACTGTTTACTTAATATTAAGTACTGAATGATATAAAACTTGGAAACTCTTTTCTTTGAGAACCATAGAATACGTTGTGCTTCTTGAGCTTATTTACTTCAAGAATGGGTAGTATCAAGTTGCCTTATTCAAACCAAGTCATACAGTTTTAACCCCTGGGAACACTATAAACATTGCATATTCTAAAAATAGAGGATATTCAATTTATTGCTTAGATGAAATATAAATATCTGACATACAACATTGAATCCAACAGCACTTGAACTTTCACTATCAAAAGTACTTGATAGTAAGTTTATGATTCCCTACTGATTTTCTTTCATCCTCTGCCTAGCAGTGAGATTGAAGTCATAAATATTGTCAGATTTCAAGGAAATTGGTTATTTCTTCAAAGCCCCATTTCAGGATTGATAAAAAATGTAGTCTTATCCATGACTTGGCAACCTATTAAGGCACAAAATTATAATCCACCATTGCAATTTTATAAAGATAGAGCTCAAATTCAAGGGATTAGTGTTTTCCCCTATGAATTGCTAAGTTTTTTCAATTTATTTTAGAACATTCTTGGTTACCAAAGAAGCAACTGGAACAAATTCCATTTTTCATTAGGTCATCATTAAAATATTTCTTGAACCTATAAGAAATAATCCCATCCACTGTGTATCTTCAAGAAATTAAATTCTAGACATTCTTGACTTGATGATGTTATAGATATAGTTACTACCATTGGTAGTAATAAGTTGGTTTTAGTAATCAAGGAATCAACCATAAATGTTGTGCTTACTCATGTTCTTCAAAGCCCCATTTCAGGATTGATAAAAAATGTAGTCTTATCCATGACTTGGCAACCTATTAAGGCACAAAATTATAATCCACCATTGCAAGTTTATTAACTTAGGATCTATTATAAGTGGCAGGGATTAAATTTCAATTTTTGTAAGTGTACAATTTTACTTGTTTAAAATGCATTGTGGCAAATGCTTTTCAAATTGTTCCATATTTGTAGATAGAGCTCAAATTCAAGGGATTAGTGTTTTCCCCTATGAATTGCTAAGTTTCTGCAATTTATTTTAGAACATTATTGGTTACCAAAGAAGCAATTGGAACAAATTCCATTTTGCATTAGGTCATCATTAAAACATTTCCTAAACCTGTAGGAAATAATCTCGTCCACTGTGTATCTTCAAGAAATTAAATTCTAGACTTTCTTGACTTGATGATGTTATAGATATAGTTACTACCATTGTAAGTAATAAGTTGGTTTTAGTAATCAAGGAATCAACCTTAAATGTTGTGCTTAATCATGTTGATGAAACTACAATGTATATGTTGCTCGCAGTTTAGATGTCGCAAAAACATTATTGTGGATATAATGACAAAATATTCCGCTACTTGCAATGCCATGCCATGGATACACATATTATAAATGAAGAGTTGGATACACATTGCTTAATCATGTTCTTCAAAGCCCCATTTCAGGATTGATAAAAAATGTAGTCTTATCCATGACTTGGCAACTTATTAAGGCACAAAATTATAATCCACCATTGCAAGTTTATAAAGATAGAGCTCAAATTCAAGGGATTAGTGTTTTACCCTATGAATTGCTAAGTTTTTGCAATTTATTTTAGAACATTCTTGGTTACCAAAGAAGGAATTGGAACAAATTCCATTTTGCATTAGCTCATCATTAAAACATTTCCTGAACCTGTAGGAAATAATCCCATCCACTGTGTATCTTCAACAAATTAAATTCTAGAGTTTCTTGACTTGATGATGTTATAGATATAGTTACTACCATTGGAAGTAATAAGTTGGTTTTAGTAATCAAGGAATCAACCATAAATGTTGTGCTTAATCATGTTGATGAAACTACCATTTATATGTTGGTCGCAGTTTAGATGTCGCAAAAACACATTATTGTGGATATAATGACAAAATATTCCGCTACTTGCAATGCCATGCCATGGATACACATCTTATAGATGAAGAGTTGGATACACATCTTATGAACTTGAACAGAAACAAAACTGTTCGGAGAGAAAAATACAGGGCAGGCAGAGCCCTCAACAAAACTGTACTGAGAGCAAAATACAGGGCAGGCAGACAGTAACCCAACAGGATTATTTTTAAGGAACAAAGACTGGTCCACGTTAGTAACATTTGAATAAGTTAAACTGCAACCAATACCTGTTTCTAATGTACTAGTCCAACAAGTTGACAGTGGGTGGATTACGTAAGTGTTGCCTCTTAGCTTTCCCACTAAGGTTAGGACTTATCCTGTTTGGTGAGAGTTTGAGTTGCAGAGAGAGTGTTTCATCATTAAAAAAAATTATGTGTCTGCTTATGATCTCCCTTGACTGTGACAAGAAATCTTTACAGACTTCCCCACCCTCAATGGCTAAAGTGCTCATGTACATTCAACTACCCTGTTGATAAAAGGCAATAAATGGCTTGTTATTTTGTAGTTAATGTGCGGCTCTTGAATAGAAACAAAACTGTTCGGAGAGAAAAATACAGGGCAGGAAGAGCCCTCAACAAAACTGTACTGAGAGAAAAATACAGGGCAGACAGACAGTAACCCGACAAGATTATTTTTAAGGAACAAAGACTGGTCCACCTTAGTAACATTTGAATAAGTTAAACTGCAATCAATACCTGTTTCTAATGTACTGGTCCAACAAGTTGACAGTGGGTGGATTACGTAAGAGTTGCCTCTTAGCTTTCCCACTAAGGTTAGGACTTATCCTGTTTGGTGAGAGTTTGAGCTACAGAGAGAGTGTTTCATCATTAAAAAAAATTGTGTGTCTGCTTATGATCTCCCTTGACTGTGACAAGAAATATTTACAGACTTCCCCACCCTCAATGGCTAAACTGCTCATGTACATTCAACTACCCTGTTGATAAAAGGCAATAAATGGCTTGTTATTTTGTAGTTAATGTGCGGCTTTGTATATGGTTAAATCTAATCAGTATATAATCCTAACACCTTTATTGCCCAATAACATATCAATTATTTTTTGCCTTCATATTTTTTACCATCATAAAACTTGTTCCCACAATCTGTAACTCTTTATGGTTTGAAATACTTTTTCTCCCATACCTACTCAAATCAACCATGAGAGTTCAGAATACTCACCACAATACTACTCACACAATTCAACAGAAAGGTGGAGACATAGGAAAATAGAGTTTGTTTTGTTGGTACAGGGAAATCAAGGAGACATAGGAAAATAGGGGTTATTTTGTTGGTACAGGGGAATCAATTCTCAATGAAATTGAAGTCTACAAGTCAATTTGGAGGAGAAATTTCATATTTCGTCAATAACCGCTTGAGTTAACCATATGAGCTCAAAAGGTTCAACTGCACACTTAACAGTTTGCAACAAGTTGACAGTGGGTGGATTACTTAAGAGTTGCCTCTTAGGTTTCCCACACTGTGGGAAATGCAAAGAAAAGTTGGGTTTTTTTGTATTTTACTTCTGTTATTGGAAACAATTTATCCTAATGCACTATGGCAAATGATTTTGAAATTGTTCCATATTTGCTTATGTTAGATCACTGTTTCCGGGTTACAATCTGCTTTAAACCTACAGGGGTGCATTGCTGGTATCTTCACATGCCAGATTCTGTCATACTCTATAGATAGGTAGGTACAATCCTCATTTGACCTAAACTGCTCATGTACATTCAACTACCTTGTTGATAAAAGGCAATAAATGGCT